>JADBJO010005570.1:155000-158421 GCA_016801955.1 Conus betulinus
AGATGCACTTGTAAGAATATTTTCCGAGGCGTTAAGAATATGATGCAACACTTCCAAGTATATGCTTTCTGCTTTTCTAGGCTATATGTTTTTCATCAAGTTACCGGGCGTAATGTCAAGTACACTGCACAAATCTCAACTCCACTCCAAATAAAGGAAACACGATGCTTCTAAAATTACCACATTGTTGAGAGCAATGCATACCTTGTCCCACTGGAACCATTGCTGGATCAAGGTGTCAACCTTGGAATTTCCAGTTGAAATATCGGACATAGCGAAAGAGAAACGCGTGCGGCTTTCTATGCTGAAAAAAAAACACTGATAATACAACAGCCTATGCACACTCGGTCCTAGTTTTCCCACACTCGCATGGCACACGAGGTCAAGGCCGATGTCAAGGTCATAACACAAAGTCGTAAAATAGACCAGGATAACATGTGTGTGTTTTAGATATTTCAAAATAGTAATTTGATATACACAGAAGTATATCAAAATAAAATGTTTTGCTCTACTTTGTCATGCGAAAATTAATGTAATACGGTTGATGTCGTAAACCAACATTTCTGTTACGGTTTACGGTCCCACCGTGGCCACTTGTCACATGAAATGTCAACAAGTGTTCGTGCCTTTGAGAGGTATAAGGAGGCTTTGCAAATTGTAGAAATAAGAACGCAAGGCCATTTTTTCATGTTGCAGTGGAGACGAAGGGCATTTTAGCGCCTGTTAGATAATAAAAATTGACCAAGAATGTCGATGGAAGTAGGGCAAGTAAAAGTAGCGGAAGAATCGGATTTTGAGCATTTTAGAAAAGTTTGTGATGGTAGTGATGGCTGGAATCTGGTCACCAACAAACGGAAAACACTGGTATGGACAAAAGCAAACGAACTGTCCAGTTTCAACATGATGAAGGTGAGTTAGAAGCCATCAGTTTTGTCGTTATCATATTGATTGTCTTGACATTGACAGTGTCGGTTTGTCTTGACATTGACAGTGTCGGTTACACCTGGCCGACCAGCCAGAATACTACCAGACTTTAGTCTAGAGTCTTTTTCTTCTTCGGACTAAAAAGCTGTTTCACTCAAAAATGAGTAGGTCACCAGCGCGCATGTTAACAAAAAAAGAGAATGCGACTCAGCCTGTTGGCCTCCTAGGGCAAAATTTGGCGACAAGGGGTTGCACATATTTAAAAGGTTAAAAGCAATGGCCAGGATAAGGCCTAGGTAACCATAAAATATGTATGGTTGAAATAGAAAAGTCAATCAATATGCAGATCTCAAGATCGTCTCATCAATTTGATTTTTAAAAGAGACTGCATTTTTGGCTATCTTGATGGCACCCGGCAGTGAGTTCCACAGCCTTACAGAACTAGGATAAAATGAATGTAATTGGCTGTCAATATTTGATGCAGGTATGGTATAAGATTGACTGCCACTCCTGGTGCTACTTTTATTAGATATTAGTTGTTCCATTGGGATATCAATTAATTTAGCTCTGCCTTTGAATAAGGTATTAAGTTTAATAAAGGCTCTTCTAAGGGTTTCCATTCTAATTTCCTCATGTTCTTCTTAGTATTCCCATTTTTTCTGATATGGTTCCCTGTTATGAACTGTGCTGCTCTCTCTTTTGAATCTTTTCGAGGTTATCAATGTGCTTTAGATTGTAAGGATCCCAGACTGAGCAACCATATTCCAGTACTGGTCTAACCAGTGTTTTATAGCAGTTGTCTTTAAACCTTTGGGGGCAGTCGTTGATGTTCCTTTCTGTATAAGAAAGTTAAGATGTTGTTTGCTTTGTAATGTTCTTTCCATTTGAGATGACTATCTATAATCGTGCCTAAATATTTTGCAGCATTGGTCCCAGCAAAACCCACGGCGATGTCTTTGCTAAGAGTCCCCCCCCCCCCCCTTTTGTATTTTAGAGCAATGCCCCCCCCCCCACCCCCACTCCCAGTCTCCATCCATCCTGATGTTCGTGTGTAGGCTTTGAAAGAAAAATTGCAAACGAAGGAAAAGTACGGGGTGGGTAGGGTGGATTGGGTATAGGAGGGTCGATTCATGTGCTTTTGTTTTGGCCATTCCATTGTTTGTTTACTGAAGGATGGTTGTGTGGGATGAGAAATTTGTTGCCCTTCCTCAGTAATGAACTTCTGTGTAAGGAAGCACTGACTCCAAAGTCTGTGCACTCATGGGTTTATCCTTTGGTCACATTCCCTCAGTGTCTGTCAACAAACTGCACCACAGTCATGATTCAAAATGTTTCGTCTGTTATTTATGAATGAAGCTTCATAGAATTTCTTTTTTTTTTCTCCTGTATCATTTGAAACATCCGGGACCATGCAGCTGTTAAGATTTTTTACTAATGTAAAAATTAATGACCTAAAATGACTAGGCAAAAAAACTGCTTGTATGGGTTGTCAAAGGCAAGCTTTTCTGACAGTTTGTTTCTGTGGTGTTTGTGGTGACTTTTCTCAGCTGTTACAGAAATATAGATGAATTTGACTAAAATGACGTAGCAGTTCATGTGACTGTGAGTGTAAGGAAACCAGTATCATCTTGCCATCATTGTGTGACTATTTTATGATTTTATCATCTTATGATAATGCATTTGTCTAAGTCACTTTTGTTTGTCTGGATTTCCAGTATCTGTGGTAATACTAATAGTAGTACATGTATGCTTTTTAGTATTTCTTTGGAAATCCACAACACAAGGGAGGTAATATCCCACATTGCTTGCATTCAGATTTAGCAAGATTTACCTCATCAGCACATCGGGAAAAAGCCTGCTGTTACTTGAAACTAAAGCTAGATTGTGTCAGTTGTCAGTGGTGTGTGTATGTGTGTATTTGTATGGTAAGTTTACGTACGCGTCGTGTGTGTGTTTGTGTGCATGTGATGCGCGCACATGTTTGTGCGGGTGTATGCATGCACTTATATGTGTGTATTTGTGTGCACGC
Source organism: Conus betulinus (assembly GCA_016801955.1). Classification (NCBI taxonomy): domain Eukaryota; kingdom Metazoa; phylum Mollusca; class Gastropoda; order Neogastropoda; family Conidae; genus Conus; species Conus betulinus. The sequence continues at coordinate 157,954 of JADBJO010005570.1, forward strand.
GCATGATTGTGCATGTGTGTGTTTGTATGTGCCTACACTACAGGGTACACTTATGTTTTCATGTTTGGTCACATTTGTTTGTCTATATGTGTGTGTGTATGTATTGTATGTGTCTCAGTCTGTCTTGTGTGTGTGCATGCATGCCTGAGTGTGCATGTGTTGTGTGTGTATGTGCGTGCAAGTGTGTTCACCTTCATGCATTTGTGTATGTGCATGCGCTTGCATGCATGCATGCATGCATGTATGTGTATGTGTGTTTGTGGGTATGTGTATTTGCGCGTGCATGTGTGTATTCTGATAATGTGAAGAAAGGCTTATAATTTCATTCAAGTATTAGGAAGGTTTGCTGTGTGTGTATGATATATATGTGAGTACATGAGACTCTCTGTGTGTGAATATGTGTGTGTGTGATGGTGTGAGGTTTGAATGTGAAAGAGACGGGATGAGAAAAAGAGAGATCTAAAATCT
>JADBJO010005571.1:0-2500 GCA_016801955.1 Conus betulinus
AAGAGGCTTGCTTTTTTTTTTTTTTTTTTTTTTTTAACTCCGAAACCCCCGTTTGCGTATGTATGTATGAATAAATTTTAAAGTGTTCTACACATAAGGATCAGTTTGTGCAGTATATTTTGTGTGCAGTGACGGAGGTTAGATTTTCTTTCGTACCAGACATCCCTTTCGTGCGGACGTTCTCTCCGTTAAAATAAGCCCTGTCCAGAGCTGTTTCGTCGCAGAAAATCTAGAGAATTTTCAATCATGACAGGGAATATACAGTAGATTTCAAAGGACATACAGTACATTTCGAGAACATACAATAGATTTCCAAGAACATACAGTCGATTTCAAGAACATGCAGTAGATTTCAAGAACATACATTATATTTCAAGAACAGCCGACAGATATTCAGACATTTAATTTCTATATTTTGACAGAAATTAGCTCTTGTATAGGAAAACACAGAGCATGATAGGGGTAAGAGGGGACAGGGGTTTCCTAGCATATACCAGTATGAATACGGTTTGGGTACGTATGGGTGAGTAAAACTTTCCAAGGGACATAACTCCGTAGACTGACTTTTTGGCGAGCACAGGAGAAGTTCGTGTTAAGAACATTTTGTATATTGCTGTCATGTGTGTGTGTGTGTGTGTGTGTGTGTGTGTGTGTGTGTGCGTGTGCGTGCGTGTGCGTGCGTGTTGCGTGTATGTGTGTGCGTGTGTGTGTGTGTGTGGTGATATTTATTTTTGTTCCTCATCTCGAACATCGACCAATCAAGATCGACATACATATTGTGGCCGACTTACTTTCTTATTTGTGTACATTTGTAGTAAAGAAAACTTTGGGTAGTTGTTAAGTGGCTTCGGTATGTCAGAAATAACCGTTATTGTGATGCCGGGTAAAATGGTATATATATATATATATATATATATATATCGTATATATATATATCGCATATTCGTACATATTCGCGCACGCATCGCGAACACACACACGCGGCACGCATGCGAACACACACACACCCACACACACACACGCACACGCACGCACGCACGCACGCACGCACTAACGTACGCACGCACGCACACACACACACACACACACACACACACACACCACACACACACACACACACACACACACATACACATGTGCTCTTACCAGACACAATGATAATAATGGCACAGACAATGTCAGGCCGGTACCAATGTGTGACCAGCGCGCGCGGGGCTAATGCATAAGTCAGAACATCTGCCAAGTCGTATCCATGAGAACCTCTCCTGAAATTCTCTCATCTTGGTCATTCATTCATTCATTTATCCGTCAGCTTTTGTGCGCAGTGTGGTCCCGAAACAAAGCAATATGCTGTGGTAGCGTATATGGACTAGTCCGCACGCGGTGACATTTCTTTGATGAAACTGACACTGAAAAGGACTCTAGTTTGTTTATGTTGTTCCCCCTGGAGCTTCTTTAACTGTTTGTTTTCAGTGTTGCAAAGGGCAATGATTAGACTGCAATGAATGTCCTCGTAAACGAGGACCCCACCCCTAATATAAAAAAAAAAAGAAAAAAAAGAAAACGAAGACAAAGGACGTCCAAAGTCTTGTTGCGGTACAAACCATGCTGCGTGCAGGAAACGTGAATGTAATGTACCAGTGAAATTACTTACACGCCAGTTTACTTGTGTTCTAGTATTACCCTTTGCAACAAATGAAATGATTGTCGTGAGAGTTTACTTTCATGATCTTTGTGTCGCAATGAAATTACTTATATTGGAGCTTACTTGTGTTCTGTAATTGCCCGAAGAGCAATGAAATGACTCGCATAAGACTTCACTTGTGTTATATCATTACCTTACTGGAGAAAACGGGGCCCATCCTTGCAGGACTCCATTGCATGCAGCGTCTGTGGAAGACTTTCTGCCTCAAGAATTGGTCTTCATTCCCACATGAAGACCCACATCAGCAGATGACCTGCCTGCCTACTCATCCGTTGGAGACGAAGGGAGAGCCAATCATAATTACCTTATACAAACATGAATTAACTTACATAAGAGTTTGCCTGTGTTCTACGATTACCCTATGTCGCAATCAAATAACTTTATTAACATAAGAATTTATATGTGTTCTTTAATTAACGTATATATCAATCAAATAACTTACATTAGAGTTTACGTGTGTTCCCTAATTATTGTAAGTAGCAATCAAATAAGTTTTGTGTAAGAGTTTACCTGTGTTCTATCATCATCCTATGTAGCAATCAAAGTACGTACATGAAAGTTTAATTTCGTTCTGTTATTACCATATGTAACAATCAAATTAGGCACACGAGAGTTTACTTCCATTCTATCGTACCCTCATGTAGCTAGGAAAACTACTTACCCGAGAGTGTACTCGTATTTTATTGCTTGCTTCTATTTTACAACAAATTCGTTAATACAAAGCATAGTCTCGACGCTTCGTTGGCTTGCTCATGTTTCCACGTGTGCGGGGGGGGGGGGGGGGGGGGGGGGGGG
>JADBJO010005571.1:17500-20000 GCA_016801955.1 Conus betulinus
CTGAAAGAATTGCTACTGTCTGCTATTGGAGATTGAACGAGACATACGCCTTGACGATGGCTACCAGCTTGACTGTGAAAATCGGATGTCCCTTTCCTAAAGAAAAACAAGCAAACAAACAAACAGCATCCCCACCCTTTTTTCTGTTTTAAAACCTGAGAGCACAAAGAAAGATCCTGTATGGATATCCCCACAGAAGATGAGACGGGAGATAATTTCCCTGGCAATGTACACATCAGAAGGCTTTTACTACAGTGTTCTATCCCGTGGGATATCTGGGGTCCCCCCCCCCCCCCCCCCCCCCCCCCCTTTCAAAAAGGAACTCTTCTGAACGAGGTCTCTAGAGGCGGACGTTTTCAATCTAGATGATCGCGACAGTTTGCGACACAATTAATCAATCAATCAACCAACAGATCGATTGATTAATACGTAAGTAAATAGATAAATAAATAAGTGAATAAATATGTACATTGATAATTAAACGATTAAAAACACTAACAAAAAAAAAAAAAAAAAAAAAAAAAGACGAAAGACGGTTGTCCACATAACAGCCACATTTCCGGAATTCTTGTTGCAGATACCCGCACATGACACAAGATAAGTATTTCTTTTCTGGGGAGAAGAAGAGAGGGTGAAGGAGGGGGATGGGTGTGAGGGAGTAGATCAGATGAGAGATCTCCTGCAGTTTTGTATGTCCGGTATTGCCTTTTTCTTTTTACCGCTATGAATAATCATGTAAAACAGAGAACAGAAACCACTCATATTGGCTTTCACGTAGTGTTGAGAGTAACAGGGGGTTGGGACGGTAGTGAATGAGCTCGTGAATGTGTTTTCGCGCGCGCGTGTATGTGTGTGTGTGTGTGTGAGTGCGCGCGCGCATGTGCGTGCTTGCCTGCGTCCGTGTGCATATGTGTGAATGCATGCGTGGAAGTATGTGTGTGCATGATTACGCATGTGGTACGTATGTGAGTGTGTAGTGTGTGTGTGTGTGAGTGTGCGTGTGTGTGTGTGTGTGTGTGTGTGTGTGTGTGTGTGTGTGTGTGTGTGTGTGTGTGTGTGTGTGTCCGCGTTAGTGCATAGGTTTGTGTGTAGATATCTGTGTTGTGTATGCGTGCGCGTGTGTTGAGCGGGGGAGGGGGGGGGGAAGGGGGGTTGAGGTGGTAGGGGAAGCTGGTCGTTCTCAGAAATCCCAGTCTTCCGATTCCTGCAGCGCCAAATGCAGACGGGCCCAGAAGAACGCCCTGGCTTCCTGGTGGTCCGCCCACTCCAGGTAGGTGGTGGTTCTCAGCAGCGCCATCATGGGGCCAGTCAGATGACGAGACTGCGTCCCCTGCATCATCACCAGCACCAGATCCTCGTCCCGCTCCATCACGCAGGCATGGCAGTACTTCATCTCGAACTGGCACCACTCGCTCTGCGCGAAGAAGGGTGAGAAGACGAGCAGCACGTGATTGCTGTCGTCGACGCAGTCCGAGATGTTGTCCATGATGGGCTTGCCCGGCACGAAGTCCCGGTAATGAAGGCACAGCCTGAACCCCCACTCTTCCTCCAAGCGAGGCATCAGCTCACGCTGCACCCAGGGGGCGTTCTCTTCAGCGTAGGAGACGAACACGTCATAGCGGAAGCGGCGAGCACGTGCGCGTCGTCGGTGTCGCCCTCGGCAGAGCTCGTACAGCAGCAGACGTATGTGCCAGCGGAAGCGGAAGAAGATGGCGAAGAGGACGAAGAAGGTTATGAGGACGCAGATGATGGAGATGGTGAAGGCCGTGGCATCTGATCCCAGGATGCAAGCCTGCAATAAATAAATAAATAAATAATAAATACACGAAATAATGAAAGGGCAAAAAAGAATGAAAAGAAGAAGAAAAGTCAGGTTTTATAATTTGGCACGCTGCCTCCTTCCAATGAATTATGTTTTCCCCCAAATCCGTAAATTGTGAGTCTGTCTTCCACACTGAGCACAAGCAGTGAACTGATTTTAAAGGGGTGTGCATTTTCATCCATAGGATCTTCTCAGCGTGGATTTCTGCCGAAGGAGTATTGTGCTTCGGCCGAGGATTAAGCTGCAATTTTCATATATGCGAGTTGTCAACAGGTAAGAATTCTCTCGTAAAATTTGCACACGAAAATTACTAAGCAGCAGTTTGATTGGTGCGAAGTCTTAGCTCGATATTCTCTCTCTCTCTCTCTCTCTCTCTCTCTCTCTCTCTCTCTCTCTCTCTCTCTCTCTCTCTCTCTCTCTCTCTCTCTCTCTCTCTAGTCAAGCAGTTTTAGATGAAAATAGTGGGATTCTACCCACTGTTTTTAGATTCCATGGAGATAAAGAAAAAAAAAAATATGCAGCAAAGAGAAAATAAAACACCAAAGTTGGATGGACAAAATAAAACCAAAAGCCTCAAAAGGCAACAGGGAGCCCCTACACCAATGAAAAAGCTGTGCATGTGCAAAAGCAACTTGCGCAACAGTAGCACATTGTGGAAGTGGACTGTGGCCCACCCAC
>JADBJO010005571.1:30000-47500 GCA_016801955.1 Conus betulinus
AACAGGCGTCAGGACTTTCATATACCTTAGCCATGTTGAGTTTCTTTTCTAACTCAAAATATTTATTTAAATTTAAAAAAAATTACTTAGTCAGATTCAATGTCAACGGTCTTTTTTGTGCTTGGACTCATGAATTCAAGTATAATCGCCCTTTGGTGTTGTTAATGTAAGCTGTTTAGACAAGAGTTTAATGCTCGTTTACTTTTTTTAAACATTCTTTTTTTTTTTTTTAATCTGATATCGGTGTTTTGTTTGTTTGAGAAAAAGTTACCCTTGCCTTTTTTGAAGATCAAACTTTTGTCCTTTATAGTCCTCAAAATTAGCCTGTAAACGACTAAATTCTTCTTCCGTGATGTGCGAGTCAACTAGTATTTTATGTATTATCAGCTTGAACGAACTAAGGTTAACTGTTATTAGTTGAACCATATCTGTGTGCTTTTGGAGTTGAGTTTTTTAATTTTTTTGCTGGCAGCACCTACAGCTAATGAACACACGCCAAGCGTTAAAGACAAATGGCCTAGAGGTAAAGCTACCGATACGCCTACACCTGTTGCTAAGAGACCTACACTTGGTCCTGCTTATAGAGCACTAAAAGTCGATGTTCCAGTTTTAACATATGTAACAGCATTAAAGGCAGCAGAACACCTTCGTTTGGTTTTGCTATATTTTGAAGGTCTTGCTCTAGGTCTTGTTGCATTTGTGTAATGTTTGTTAATCTGAAGGTTTTTATGTCAGGGCTTTTAACTATCTCTTCTTTAGGCACTTTTTGGATAAACCTAAACAGACATGGTTTTTAAATAAAAAAGAAATTATTTGATATTGTATATCTTTTAAACTGTTGTCTTGAATATTCAGCTGCGCATCATATGTCAAAAAAAATACACATTAACTGGTTTATCACTCTCTTTTGTTTTATCAACTTGAATGGTAATTCCATCTTTAACAGTTCTCCTACTACTTCCATGCAACTGATCATCCTCTGTCGACCTTAGGTCAATCCATAAACCGTATTTCGTTGTTAAATAATCATCAAGTCTAACATTATGAAGGTGTAGATCTTTAGACACAAGGTCTACTGTTGGACTTCTATGCCTCCCACCTCCAAACAGTTTTCTTAATTCGTCAAAATGCTGATAAGGTTTCCCGCTCCCAAAGAATTGGTTAGGACTACCCCCAATTGAACATTGTGCTTAAATTATGTTAGGATTAATAAACTTTTCAGTTTGTCTTTGGTATAGTTCTTTAGCTTCTTCACACGGCAATAAAATACCTTTAAGCGATTTTGCTGAGGCACTAAAACTAAAATTCCATATAGTGTCTGCCCTGCTTCTGGCATATTTAGAATGATAAATCACTCTTTCGTAATATATTGCTAATTTTGACTGATATTGTTACTCGATCAGCCTTACTAAGCTAGGGTTGCTAACGATGTCAAACTCTAACGAGATGTCAGAAATGCTGTACCTTGCTTCGGGGTCTGATAATAAGGCATTTGTATTCATGAAAAGTTAGTTCGTATGACAATCTGTCTTTTAATGCTCCTTGAAAGTATGGTGCACGCACACTTAACAACTCAAAATCCAAAGGTAAGGAAAAGCGATTTCCATACGCGAAATTTATAGCTTCAGCCTTGTTACCGTCTGCGCATCTCCTGCGGCTATTCGGTGTTTTTAGTGCTTCATCACTTTCTATTCCTTGAAACACAAGATCAACCCTTTCATCCGCGGTTAGCGATAGATCAGAATAGATTAACAATATGTCTGCATTGTGGAAAGAAAATATTTCTTGCCCCTCAAGTTTTTATAGAAAATTTTCTTAACGATTGCCCGTCCCAGATTCTGGACCACTGTCCTGTTTGGGGGTCTGTTTTTGATTCGAGTTCTATTTTGAAAGCAAGTCGTGCAGAGCCTGGCACAATCACTTCATCTGCTCCTAGGTCTGGAAATTTGACAGAATGTGATCTGAATCAATAGTAGATGGATTATTTGGAACAATAATATTATGTTTATTTCCCTTCACGCCAAAGAGCTCTTTTAGTCTTCTATGCGGGTCAAGAATTGAACCATATGTCGGTGACATTTTTTTTTTTATAAAACAAAATAAAAAGTTAATTATTTAAAAAGCATGACAGGCATTGAAGATGAAGATTATGATGTTTTTGATCCTGGAGACGACATGAGTGAAATGAACCCTTTGACTCGGAATCACTCATTGCGGCGTGAATTAACAGAAAGTAAGGTCAGATCATTATACCAAAGTTTAGGTCAAGAACCTCCTGAAGTTTAAGACCCTAATGCTTTTGAACTAAAAGATAACCATTTGTTTGTGAGAAGCGACCAAGGACAACTTGTGTAGCTTACAACTAAACCAGACCCATCAAAGTTTTTAACCAAGGGTGCAATTAGACAAAGGCTCGGCGCGTGAGCGATCAAAATCGCCTTAACATTGCTAAACCACCAAAATTAAGACAGGGAGGCAGTTTCTAAACTTCGAAACACACTACAAGAACTCCCAACAGATAACAAAATGCAAAACATAGCCCTTAAAGACTTAAGTCACACAGCAGAGGAAATAGTGCAAGCAGAAGCCAGTGCTTCAAAGGATACAGCATTAAAAACCATACACGATGCACCGCTACCTATGAGAGATACAGTGGCCCTTGATCGTGCTTTGATATATATATATATATATATATATATATATATATAGTTTAAAAATGTGATTAAAAAAGAGATAAAAAAAACACCAACAAGCTTGTTTCCAGCTCTCTGCTCTCTTCAGGGTGTTCCCAGGGGTGAACACCCTGAAGAGAGCAGAGAGCTGGAAACAAGCTTGTTGTGTTTTTTTTAATCTCTTTTTTAATCACATTTTTAAAACTTATGTCGCTCCCTTCCCGGTTGAGCGTTTTTGGAGTTCTCGCTGGCTCTCTAGTTTTATTTGTGATATATATATATATATATATATATATATATATATAAAATAACCAATTTATATATATGCATTGAAGGGATCGTAATGATAATAATGATAGTGGCAGTAATTATAATAAATAAGAAGATGAATAAAATGAAAGTAACTGTAACTTAAAAAAATATAAAGTGAATAGAATAGATAAATGATTTCGCTGGGTGATGAAGGAAGTGCTAGTGGTTATGCGGGGTAACAGTTGTGAAAGGTGTGTGGGTAATGTTAATAAGGGGGATGGAGGGGATGGAAGATAATGGGTAATAAGGTATAATGGGGGGGGGGGGGGGGGGGGGTTGTGGGTGGGGGGGGGGGAGGAGGATAATGTGAGTGTGTGTGTGTGTGTGTGTGGGGGGGGGGGGGGGGGGGGGCAAGAGAAGGAGAGCTCATATCTCCCCATCCACTATGAGGTGGGGGAGTGGGTGTGGGAGGTTGGGAGGTTCATACAAATAGTGCTGTTGAAAAAGTAAACAATGCCGTGGGATGATGTTCATTGTAACAGGTGAGATAATGTGTTTGCATTAATATGCTGATGTTGTTGAGAAAAGATAGCAATGATCAATGAAAAACAGGGTATCATGTGTTACACACACACACACACACACACACACACACACACACACACACACACACACACACACACACACACACATAAAGGGGGGACCACATGTAAACAGTATTCTGGATGGGTTATGATCATAATGGACTAACTGTGGAAAGTTCACACACACACACACACACTCACACACACACACACACACACACTCACACATTACACACACACACACACACACACACACACACACACATATATACATATATATATATATATATATATATATATATATATATATATATATATATATATATATATATATATATATATATATATATAACCCAACGACACACCCACCTACGTAAATATCAAAAGCAACCACCCACCATCTATACTAAAAACTATACCCAATGGTATAAACAAGAGAATATCCAACCTGTCATGCAACGAAAGAGTATTCAATAATGCAGCAGCAGAATACCAAGTAGCGTTGCAAAAAAGTGGTTACAATTACAAACTACAATATAGCCCAGACAACAACATGAACAGAAACAAGAAAAACAGGAAAAGGAAGATCATATGGTATAATCCCCCATATGATGGAAAAGTAAAAACAAATGTAGGAAAAGAATTCTTTAAAATACTGACAACATCATTCCCCAAAGAACACAAACTGTTCAAAATATTCAACAAAAAACACCATTACACTATCATACCCATGTATGCCCAACCTCAAAAACATAATTGATTCATCCAACAAAATGAAAAGCAACACAGCAAAGAAGGGGGTGATGAAAGGATATCTTGCAATTGCACTAAAAAAGAACAGTGCCCACTAAGCAACAAATGCCTTTACAATAATATTGTATACCAAGCTACTGTAACATCAGAAAATGAAAAAGAAACATATATAGGGATTACTGAAAACCACTTTAAAACTAGATACGTAAATCACAAACGATCATTCAACAAAGAAAAATAGAAAAAAACCAAACGCAACTGAATAAATATATTTCAAGACTTAAAGATAAAAAAAATAATAAACTACAGCATATCAGGGAAAATCATAAAAAGAGCAACACCGTACAACAATGTTTAAAAAGAAATGCAACTTATGTTCCACAGAAAAATGGTTAATACTATGTAAACCCTATTTAGCAACTTTGAATACAAAAGTAGAAACCGTAAATAAATGTAGGCACAAATGGAAATCTTTGTCAGCGAATTCCCCCTGAACAGACCACAGCAAGCAACCCGAGATCCACAGATAGCACGTGCATGAATGACCCACACACGCACAAAAATGAAATCAGGACCCGCACGCTATATAACACCAATAGCCCCCCCCCCCCCCCCCCCCCCCCCCCCCCCCCCCCCTAAAAAAAAAAACACCACAAAAAACAAAAAAAAAAAAAAACATCCCGAATAGAGCGAAAGCTTGAAACAAGCTTGTAGAGATATTTTACTTGTACATTTTAATACCTCATTTTAACAGATGTTGCTCCCCAGGTGGTGGTTGAGCTTTTTTTTTTTTAATCTCGAAGGGCGCTCTGATACTATTTATGATATACAGACTTCAACATAAGTTAAGGACCACTTGCAATCTGTCTGACAACTGCAACACGCGCGAAACCAAAAATGTTTCATGTGTACAGATATTTCATTGCAACCCTTGTGAATCAAATTAAAACCCATGTGAATCAAGCAATTTCATTTGGATTGCGTAATGTTTTTGCAATGATAAAGCAATGTAAAGAGACCCACCCTGGGAAAAGAAAATCCACAAACATGTTTCTTTAATCTGTTCAAAAACGGATGTGTCCACCCCCAGCGCAGCAACACAATCGAGACAGCGCTGCCTCATGGAGTTGATGCTGTTTGCGATGACGGCCTGGGGGATGTTTCCCACTCCTGTCGCAGGACGTGCAGCAGCTGTTCCCGATTAGCTGGACGTGGGCGGTTTGCATGGACTCGCCAGCCAAGTTCTCCCCAGATGTTCTCGATTGGATTGAGATCTGGACTGTTAGCAGGCCATGCCATCCTGGTGATCCCAGCTTCCTCAATGAAAGTGTTGACAGCCCTGCAGCGGTGTGGTGTGGCGTTGTCATCCTGAGGACAGCTTGGGGTCTGATCTGCTGGAGGGTCTTTGTGACCAGAGGCTGTAAGATCTCCTGCAGGTAGCGCTGCCCATTGAGCATGCCCTCCACATGGTAGAGAGGAGTCCTGTAGTGTCGGCTGACGCCTCCCCAAACCATAATGGAGCCACCTCCAAAAGCAGCCGCCTCCTGGATAGCATCATCTTGCAGCTGCTCCTGTGGGCGCCGCCACACCCTGATGCGGCCGTCTTTGGGGCTCACCATGAAGCGCGATTCGTCGGTGAACAGGATATGGCCCCAATGAGCACGAGTCCACCTCAAATGGTCCTGGCACCAAGCAAGTTGGCGTGCCCTGTGACCTGCAGTCAGCATGGGCTTCTTCGCGCGGACGTCTGGAACGCAAGGCAGTGGGCCCGCTTACTGCGTGTTGGTGGGAGCACGCAGTTGCTGACTCAAGGCATTGGCGGTGGTTGTCCTCTCCCGAAGGGCCTGTCTGCAGAGGTACCAGTCCTCACGTTGTGTGGTTTTCTTGGGACGCCCTGGGCGTGGCCGTTCCTGGACAGTGCCTGTGGTTTGATGGTGCTGTCTCAGACGGATGATGACCGAGTGTGACACTTGCAGCCTTCTGGCCACCTCTCGGATGCCTACTCCGTCCTGCAGCCAGGCGATAGCTCGGGCACGATCGAAATTTCTCAGCTTTCGTCTCGCTGGCATGTTGGTGTTGTGCTTCAGAACGGGTATTCGACGGCTTTTATGGCCATTGTGGTGAGCACAACGCACTCCCATACCTTCGTGCTGTCACGTGCATCAGGATTTTCACCTGTAAACAGTTCGAGTTATTGTGCACAGATTGCTGACAAACAGCTTGTTTTGCCAAACAACAGCACTTTTCTGCACGCTCAAGGGGAGTCAGTGCAGCTGTAGCATGCTTGGCAATATTTATTGAGAAGGCCTGGTGACTATGGCGTTCAGAAACCTTGGCAAATACTAACCTTTATTTGATTTTGAAAGCATGTAAAGGCATTCTGCGGTGTGGTCCTCAACTTATGTTGAAGTCCGTATATATATATATATATAATTTTTTTTTATTATAATGCTGAACAATTACGTAACTGGGGAAAACAAGTGCGGGTTAACAATTCTTTCATCATTATAGTAACGACTTGGCAAAGATTTAAAACTGAGGGGAAAAAAATGAAGATGAAGTAAATGGGAAAATGTATATTATAAATACGAAAAAACTCTTCATTAGCTACATGAGGAAACTATCGCAATCCCTCTCGAAGGCAGATCTATGTGTAACGCTTGCTCCGAGGCCTTTTGTTCGCTGAATCGGACTCATCAGAGAGACACGGTTGATTGTGTCTGTGCTCTCTTGGCGTCAGAGAGAGACACACCACAGTCCATAATTCTGTGGTGTTCCGACCGCCAAGGGTTCGAAAAAGAATCTAACAGCACCCCCAAAGCAGCCAGCGAAAGGTAGTAGAATTAAACAAAACGAAAGTGCGGAGAGGAAAAAAAAGTTGTTGAAAACTAAAAACATTACGCAAACAGTATAAAATGTAAGAGACAATCTTTGAGCCTATGCTTAAGGATCCATTTAAGGATGCAAGGGAGATCAAAAGATATGGAACAGTCTGAGTGGTCAGCATTTAGCAAAATTTTTTTATTATATATATATATATATATATATATATATATACATATACATATATAAATCCCCCACTCCCGCTTAGCATTATTATCAATCCTCCTTAACCACAACCGTCACATATGTCACACCACCCAACTAAACTAACTACACAACCCCATCGTCTCACTCCCCCCTCCCTCCACGCAACCCCCCCCCCCCCCCCCCCCAGCCCCCTCCCCCCCCCAGCCCCCCCCCCCCCCCCCAGCCCCCTCCCCCCCCCCTTTTTTTTTTTTTTTTTCCTCTCCCATAATCCCCTCTGTCGTTTCTGTCCGGCGGCCATTCTTCCTACCACATGCACAACAGATAAGTCACTCTTCGTTCTTTGTTTGTACTGTCCTAAATGTTAAATGTGATCTTTTTTTTTTTTTTTGTTTTTTTTTTTTTTTTTTTGCCTGAAGAAGACCCAAGAGGTCGAAATGCATCGTGTCTTGTCCTGTGCTTTGTCAATGTCCTTGGCGGTAACTATATAACCCCCTCTCTTTCTAAATTTTGCTTCGTTCTCCGCCATCAGTCGCTCCATTTTGAAACTATTACAAAGAGTTTATCATTTCAAATTTGATCATATAAAATGGAATCAATCATATCATGATCGAAGGTTTTTTTTGGGCAGATGATGACATATATTTGATTGATCCTAGCTATAAACTGAGTGAGTGTTTAGAATACTTTTATAGACCGTTTGAAGGAACGCAGACACTATCTATTATTTGATGACTGTTCGGCAGGAAGAGACATGGTTAAAAAAAAAAGAAAAACTTTGTCAAAACTGGCTTTCAGTGGAAGACATACTGGGATAAGAGTGTGGATTTTATGTCAGAAATACAACTCAGTTAAAAGACTTTAGAGAACAATTAAAGACTGTAGTTTTGTTTCACATGAAAGACAGAGACGTATTTGATAAATGTATGCATGAAAATGACGTTATTGAAAACGATCAGGAAAAAACACAGGAGTAAGCAAAAACTAAAATCCCAAAAGTTTTATAAACTAGTGTTAAAAACAGATAATCCTACCTAGTATATATGTTTGTAAAAAAGGGGGTTTAAAAACTGGTTAAAACTAGTTGAGAGCATATAAAAACTGGCTAAAACTAGAAGTGAGTTAGAACACACAATTCATAGTTCTCTTGGTATGTTCCGCCGCAGAGCCGATGGCCGTGACTTTGAGTCATTCGTAGGGTCGGATTTTTACAAAACCCTCATTGTCCACTCAGCTGCAAAAGGATGTGTGATTCGTTTCTGCGGAAGTTAAGGGGTGGAGGGGAAAGTATTGTGTTCCGCCTTTACTATTGTTTCCTACACACGGTGAGCCTGTAAGAGTTCATTGCCTCTAGGGCCGTCAGGCTTTAGGACTGTTAATCTGGTCATACTGATACTAAACGTAAGTTGAGAGAAACAGTCACATTTCCGTACCTATTGTGTACATGATGCTTAAAGGTAGTGTAAAAGGAACCGTGACATTGTCATACCTATTGCGTGCAGTGTGATAGGATCAGTCACATTTGTATCCTGTTTTGTCCATCGTGACTGAACCCAGTTTGATATCAGTATCTTGAAATGACACTTACATGCTTGTTTTGCGAGGCTGGATTGGGTGTGGTTTGAAAGGAACAGTCCTACGTGCGTGCCTGTTTTTATACATGACGACTGATGGTGGAGCAAGAGGAACAGTCCCATTAACATATCTGTTTTATACATAATGAATAAAGTGGAGCAAGAGGAGCAGTCCCATTAACACATCTGTTTGATACATAATGAATAAAGTGGAGCAAGAGGAACAGTCCCATTAACACATCTGTTTGATACATAATGAATAAAGTGGAGCAAGAGGAACAGTCCCATTAACACATCTGTTTGATATATAATGAGTAAAATGGAGCAAGAGAAAGTCTCATTTACATACCTGTCTAATACATGATGACTGAAGGTGGAGCAAGAGGAACCGTCCCATTTACATACCTGTCTAATAGATGATGACTGAAGGTAAAGCAAGAAGACCACTTCCATTTACATACCTGTTTTTACATATATAATAAATAAAGTGGAGCAGGAGGAACAGTCCCATTTACATACCTGTTTTATACATAGTGAATAAGTAGAGCAAGAGGAACAGTCCCATTTACGTACCTGTCTAATACATGATGACTGAAGGTGAAACAAGAAGACCAGTTCCATTTACATATCTGTTTTATACATGATGACTGAAGGTGAAACAAGAAGACCAGTTCCACTTACATATATCTGTTTTATACATGATGACTGAAGGTGAAGCAAGAAGACCAGTTCCATTTACATATCTGTTTTATACATGATGACTGAAGGTGGTACTATGGCGACTTATACCCACCTTTTTTTGGACATGAGAACTGAAAGTGGTATCAGAGATAGTCTTGATGCTGTTGGTATCCAAGATTAGCTTTTTCAGATGCTTCTGGTGATCAAAGGCACCATCAGGAATAGATGTCAAATAGTTCTTCTCAAACAAGTACAATTCCGTAAGATTCAAGTGTCTGAAGGTAAGAGGAGTTATTTGCTTTATCTGGCAATTCCCCAGGAGCAACACTTTCAAAGAACGACGACTGAAGGGCTGGAAAAGTTTGTGGAGCTTGTCATCGGACACCTCCTGGAAGTTGTTCCGGGTCAGTTGAAGCTCTTCTACATTGGGACAGCCGGCGAAGACGTCCTCATGCACAACGCTGCTGTGGAAATCCACTTCATTGAACATGAATTTGATCAGCCTGACCTCGGAGTTGTTGACGAAGTAGTGGTCCATCTTGAGAATTTTGTTTTCCATTTGCATTATGTACAGGATGTTCAGGGAAGGGAAATGCCTCCGAGAAAACGTATCTGTTCTAAGGTACTCAAATTCGTTGAAATTCAAGGAAAGAAACGAGGTTCGGGAGACACACATGGTCGCCGATGCAGTCGATCATGTTATAATCGAGAGAAAGGTTCTTCAGGTTGGGAAACAGAGAGAGGGAGGTGTCATCCCCAAAACACGTTTGCGGGAATTGATAAAGTCTGTTGGAGGCGAGATCAACGACTTCCCACGTCGACAGACTCGCTGTATCTAGCTCGTATATTTCGTTGTGCCATAAAACGACTTCTCTCAGATGCCTCAGCGGCTGAAATATTGACAAGTTCAGGGACCCAATTCTGTTCCAGGAAAGGTCAAAGAAGATCACCCGTGACTCGTTCAGGCCCTTGAATATGTCAGGAGGCATGGGTTGTAGTCCAACGCAGCTGAAGCTGATGTTGGACAGACCGGGGAGGAGCAGAAGCTCGGGCATGTCCCTGTACCCAATGTGGTTCAAACCCCCGAGCAGCAAGGTCGTCAGCTGAGGCAGCATACGGAAAGCCCCGGGGGCGATAGAGACCAACCCGTTATTGTAGAGATCGACGATGCGAACCGCGCGGGACGCGTTGACGAAGAAAGTGCCTGTAATATGGCTGACGTTGTTGTAAGAGAAATTCAGCACCTGATAATCTCTCCCCAGGTCTGGAACACAAAACGGAGAGCGCCGTGGGTGAGTGAGCAGTTGGCGGTGGTGTTGCTGCAGTGGCACAGAGTCTCTCCGTAGCAGGGTTCCGTGGCTGGCAGCTGACGGAAGTGGAATTCAGAACTCCAGCAGTGGAGGTGTTTGTGACCACACTTACACACCACTTCACCTATGAAGGCGCTGAACAGCAGCACACAGAAACTCAACCACCACATGCCCGCCATATTTTGTTGTTCTCGTCCCGCCTCAAAGCGTGTATTTATCACCTCATGAAGTCAAAGCAAGAAAACCACAGGAGAAAAAAATACAGATTCGAAGCCACTGTCGTTTCAAACAAGTAGTTTTATAACACTTGCTGACAGAACAGTGTGTTTCTTGGTGTGTGCACGTAAGCGAGAGAGAAACAGACCAACCTTGAGCGGGTTGTGGAGTTTTTTTCTCCTCTTTTTTCCCATCACCAAATTGTTTCCTTATCGCGTCGCGGTATTGTTCCAACAAAAACTGTAACATGCTGAAAAAAATTCAGTAGGCGCGCCAGAGTGGGGAAGCCTTTGCGTTGACACGACATGCGCGCGCGCCCACACACACACACGCGCGCGCGCGCGCGCGCGCACACACACACACACACACACACACACACACACGTACGTTTTCACGAGGGAAATCTGTTCTCTAATCCTTTGTGATTATTGAAGTTGACTTAGTACACTCAGTACTATCAACAAATAAAACTACAACCTGAACAGAAGTATTACAACTGTGTACACACACACACACACACACACACACACACACACACACACACACACACGCACACACACACATGCGCGCGCGCGTGTGCGCGCACACACACACACACACACACACACACACACACAGAGCGAAGAAAGGGGTAGCCGTTTCTGTTCCTTCTTTGTATGTTTCCTTCTTTCTTTCTTTTTTTTAAAAAAATTATTATTAAGATATTGTTGCTATTATTATTATCATTAACGAGGAAAATCGGACATTTGTGACATTTTGTGAGATCGTGGATCTTCGCCTGTTATCGCTTAGTACAGTGGACTCTTGAGAAATCCCTTCCTGTCTGCACGAGCAGCCTGCTCCGCTTGTCACTGTGTGAAGTGAGCGACACACTCAAAATGAGGTTTCTGTTTAGGAAACCGGAGTTTCGTGTCGCTTTTCGACAAACATTTGCACATAGCCGAATCTGTGCTATCACAACCGTCTTACTTTGTTCGTGTGTGAGTGTGTGTGTGTGTGTCGGGGGTGGGGGGGGGGGGGGGGGGGGGGGCGGGTTGAGGGAGGGAGGATGCGTGGGGTGGAGTGAGCTGGGAGTGGGAGACCGTCGGGGGGGTGTGTGTGTGTGTGTGTGTGTGTGTGTGTGTGTGTGTGTGTGTGTGTGTGTTTGCGCGCGCTTACGTCTCTGCATGTGTGTGTATGCATGTTTGTGTGTGCTTATGATTGTGTGTGTGTGTGTGTGTGTGTGTGTGTGTGTGTGTGTGTGTGTGTGTGTGTGTTTCTGTCTATCTGTCTGTCTGTCTGTCACCGTGTGCGTCTGCTTCTGTGTCTGTGTGTTATTTTTGGACGATTGCGTGTCAGAGTGTGTGTGTTCGTGTACTTGTGTGTAAATGTTTGTTTGCGCGGGCATGTGTGTGTGTGTGCGTGCGTGTGTGTGTGTGTGTGTGTGTGTGTGTGTGTGTGTGTGTGTGTGTGTGTGTGTGTGTGTGTGTGTGCCTCTGTCTCTTTGTCTGTGTCTGTGTGTCTTTGAGTGGGATCGTTGGATGTGCCGAGTCATAGGTCATGAACAACTATTCATTTTAGAATTCAAGACCAGACGAGATTAATTGGTTCGCAAAAAAACAGCAAGCAGAGGAAATAATGAAAATTACTATCTCTCTCTCTCTCTCTCTCTCTCTCTCTCTCTCTCTCTCTCTCTCTCTCTCTCTCTCTCTCTCTCTCAGCATATTTCAACCTGAATATTTTTCTTCAGTCGTCACGCAAGTGGCTTCGAAGTTACTGTGCTTCATTCAGATTCAGAACTTTAGGCTTCAATTCTAACAGAAAAACAGTTTCGGCCTGGTAGTTCTTCATATTCACCCTGCCCTCGACGTCATTCCGCTGCTGCTGATGAGGTTCATTTTATTTTCTCATGTGAAGCTCTTGAGAGTAAAGAAACACATTGTCTGAAAAAAAGACATCGTCGAAAAAAGATAGGTTCAGTCAGGAGACGATCATTTTTTGAATTTATTGAGTCAGTTCAGTTCTGAAGCTTGGGGTGTTAGAAAACAACTATTTCTGTATAGAGTTCTATGTTTAGATGTTGTTGTTTTTTTTTTTCGAAAAGAAACACCAGCCGTGAACTCTCGGAGCTTCACCATGGTAGGAAGGTAGAGTCCATTCCTCCCTTTCCGCCGTCTCAGTCTTCCCTAAACTGGTGGTTCGGGCACCCGTTTTAACCAGTGGGTGGTCAGAGAAGGTTTTCAGGCCGTCAAATTCCCCCACCGACGATTAGTTCCAGCTGACAGCTGTCAAATTAGCAGCCGAATAGATATGCGAACTTCACGTAATTGGAACTAAACAAACAAAAAATAAACCCATTTAGCCTCATTGTTTGTGTACAAGGTATGATTAACTTTCATTGGCCTGAAAGCCTTAGGAACAAGACGATTCTAGATCAATATCTGTATGGAGTCGTGTTCCATTGTTTATTACAAATTCCTGAGAGGGGACCGTAGTACAGTGTTGGATGGTTTGCCTGTGTAGCTGACGGCTCTTAAGTTCGAACCATTCCTGAGGCCGGTTGAAAGCCTTTCTCTGCCCAGATGTAAATGTGTATCTGATTCAACACAGAGACTGTTACATCGGCGGAAAGAGAGGATTGGGCTCCGCTTTCCATCGTGCTTTACCCTAGAGACGGCGAACCTCTAACACAGTGAACCTCTAACTGCTCATTTTCCCTACAGTCGTTAGGCCATTTGGACTTTAAAACTCTCTATATCCTTTATTTGTATGCCATTTTTTTAACTCGTCATAAACTTTAATTGTAAATAACGTACTACCATTTATTGATAGAAAGATCGTCATTTACACCCTTGATATTTGTTTGATTGAGTAGTTTATGGTGCACAGAGGATGATCTTTTATGTTAATGAAGCAATATTTATATGACTCATTTGGATTGATGATACCTGATTTATGTGTCCTGGATTTTTTTTACGTATCTGCGGTAGCTGATACGACCTCATCATGACGATCGTCATCTAGAAATAGCATTCTGTTATTTTCCAAAGTAAATCAGACTAATCTGCGAATAATAAAACAATTTTTTTAATCAGAAAGTATCATGCTAAACTGGGCACCATTGCTAGAAAAGTGTTTGGGAAAAAATGCATGTAAACACCTGCCCGTGCGCGCGAAACACACACACACACACACACACACACACACACACCAAAGGGCACGCGAGCACACACACACACACACACACACACACACACACACACACACACACACACACACACACACACACACACACATACTGACACAGACGCGCGCGTTCACACGTAAACACGCAGAGAGAGAGAGAGAGAGAGAGACAGAGAGAGAGAGAGAGAGTTAGACAGACAGATAGACAGACAGACAGACAGAGAGGGAGCGAGGGGAGGGAGAGGGGAAGAGGAACCATATATTTATGTGAACATTCCCCGACTGACATTCGTATAAATGCAACGACAAAGGAATACGCCACAAGGAAAAAAAGGCAAAAACAAAAAATGGAAAAGAAAAAGAAAACCAGCGTAAGATGCGATCATGAATAACTTTATTTCGCTTAGGTGTCAATTTACAAAACGTATGGCAAAAGCAAAGCATTGAGTCAAAAATGGCAATATGCCTTACAGGATAAGATAACCTCCGGTACACATGATAAACTCGGACATGATGCCGAGTCACCAGCCTGATTTTGAACAGTGCAGCATGCATAAACATCAAAAGGAAACAAGGGACCTCTTTCACTTTGACAGAATATCAGTATTTCAGAACAATGTTGTGTTGGTGATAAAATGCTGAACGGCTCAACCGTTTCTCTACACATGTCCTGAATTGTTTCTGTCGGACCCACGACCAGTCAAAGATGGACTTTCGTCCTGCCTTGTCTTCCTTGCCCCTTCAGTGACATCGCACCCACGCCGCCCGTTCCGACCACAGTCCCGGCCCCGCGGCAATCCACAGAGCAGTCAGTGTCAGGGCGTAAAGAGGCAACCCACCAGAGAAGACACCTCACTGCCGCTGAGTCACTTCAGTGGTGTTCAGTGGTGTCTGCTCTGACTCAACAATTGCCGGACATCGCTGTCTAAGCCCTGTACTGGCGACAGTAATTGCTTTATCACGGAGACAGCGTGAGTTAGCACTCTCTCCGTCCAGCGACAGTCCTCATGAATTTGCCAGTACCACTGACCTTGACATAGCCTCGCCAAGGGCATTGAGGTCGAGAGGAAATCGACTCGGAGGTCAGTATGAGAACAGGGCGTGAACAGCCACAGAATTTAGGACATTTTCAAAATGCTGATCGATGAGGATGAGGATGAGAATGGTGATGCTACCGACTTCCACTTTGGTCTGAGACTGCAAGTGCGCGATAGTGCTGAACTGTACGCTTACTTTCATTATATAACCTGGTATCAACCAGGCCCGACAGCTACAGAGACTTGCCAGTGTTGGTCAAGAAATTTGAGCAACATTCTCAAAGATGACCCCATAATTGGATGAACCTCGACTATGTCCCAGTCCTCTCTACTGAGCCTGCAGCTAACTCAACTGTGGGTAAGAGCCGGTCGAGGCTGAAAAATACTTCAAGTAAAATGGCTGTGGGAATCGACATATACAATGATTATGTTCAACCTAAGACGAACAAACGTACAATTCTAAAATGTAAAAACAGAATTCAATGGCAGTCCATGGCACTCATTATTACCATAATCGGGGACCCAGAAGGAGCAAGTCTGCACACATTTGTTGCGCCTCGTCAGCCGATTCATCTCCCTGTCACCTAGAACCGGAATACCCGACGATGTCCGAAAACCTTCCGTCCGTCCCACTTATTTATGTACATGTCAGTCACCTATTGCGTGTCTCGAACTGTAACACTGACTGTAGATCTGAATCCCTGGTAACTCGGGGACATGGGTTTGACCGTCCCTTGACGACTTCAGAAAACAAGAAACTATATGAAAAGTGGTCTACCATATAAACAGGACAAGACTCAGATAAGTGTGATATTTTTTCACGGATTAAACTGTGACTCATTTACATTTTCATACTGTAAAGCACCAGAGAGCAGACCTGAAAAACTCGGTGAAATTCGTGAACGTAGCTAAATATTCCTATTTCAGAAGAGCCACGCAGAGAAATGCCGGAGAGTACCGTGACTGCTTTCAGAAGTTCACTGGGAGTTTTCATCTTTTAAGATTGTGTACCTGTCTGTCTTCCTGTTATGAAGACAAACAGTTATGAGTTGCACGCACATTTGCTGTTAATGATTTTAGAGCTCTCAGTTCAGTATCGGTGGGCAGATTTATGTGAGATATCTGACCTACTCTGGGATGTTACTGCTAACTTTTACCGGTCACATCCAGGTGCAAAAGATCTGCAGGCAGACAGACACAAAGAGTCTCCGGAGATGGCTGTGCAGCCAACAAGACGAGCGAAGAAACCTTCACGAAGCGGTCCTTGAGTCACGGAGCCGCTGACGCAGGTTTCACTGGCGTTATGCCAGACCATCAAGCTGTCAAAGATGGATCAAGACCACTCGTGAACGTCCCACACATCTGCAAGAAATTCTGAACATGGCAGACAAAGCTCGGTGCAAAAAACATGGTGACCATCGTCATAAATTACAACCTTCAAAAGTGACCACCAATGAAGCCAATGTGTGACGGTGATGGCAGCAATGTCACCAATCGTTTTGCTGCGGAAGACACTTACAAGCTGGTGGTGATCATTCTGTTTGGAGCAAATGTTCTAGAGGGAATCGAATCTGATGTCCCAACTAATAAAAAAAAAAAGGCAGGAAGAACTCAGGAAGAGGCATTCATCGTGGACGTTCTTGACGTTTGAGACTATTCCTTTGAGCCGATTAAACAACTAAAGCTGAAGACATTTCAAAGAAGGTAACCTTAAGCCCAACACAAAGAACCCAAAGTGATTGGATACAGGCAAAAAGGAAATGTATCATTCCAGCTGCTAGTCACATTATAAGGACTTTCAATCTGAGTTGGAAGACTTGATAAGTTTACCTGTTCCTCATGATGAGTTATTGGCAAAGACTGAGCGCAGTTTTCGTTGGAGGACAAGGGATGTATAATTCGCTGACAGTTCCTCTCATGATGGAACCCCTATGTCACTGACGGCAATGCAACATCTCACGCCACGCATCTAATGACTACTCACTTCATATCGGTTTGCCATAAAGGTATGTGATCTGGTCCCCAAACTGAGGGCTTTTTCTTTATTGCCAACATGCACAGAGAAGGATTCAAGTCAATGGGGCCATGTGAAAACGGATGTGGAGACCAGAAAACTGCATATGGGTGCTCCACCAAGAGGCCTTCGGATCGATCCAAAACCGTGTCTGATCAATGACGACAACAAGAAACACTTTGTAAAGACTGCTGATCCGGACCTGAAACTCTTTA
>JADBJO010005571.1:70000-75000 GCA_016801955.1 Conus betulinus
GATCATCTCTCAAATGAAGCGTTATGTCAACATTACGGCGTTTAAAACTTTTCTTCAACGCGCACATAGTACCACAGATCAATTACACTTTAGGATAATGGGGTGGAAGTAGTAAAGTCCACTAAAAAGATTGAATTTTTTCCATAGACGAGAAGCAAAGCCGCTTCTTCCAACTGTACTCTCTGACAATAGACGAAAAGCTTTAAAGTGCCAAACATACTTCCCGTGGATACGCAATTTGAATTCAGCGAGGCATTATTTATGTTTGAAATGTCGGCAACTACCATGCCTTGTATATATTTATGGTTTCGCAGAAATTCTTTCTACCCTACCCATGCATTGATCAGTACAAAGTAAGCCTAGCTTACTCTGGACCGTATATCTGGAACTCACTTCCAGCTAGCCTACAAAACATGAATTCAGTGAGAGATTTCAAGAATCATATTAGCACGGCTGTTCAATTGAAGCAGACAAACATCCTTTGGCAAACTTTTACGTTAGTAGCAATTTGAATATGCCATCTAAACACCCATTCCATTAAATCCCCTAACCCCACTCCTACTGTCTTTCCTACTCTCCTCCTCCTTACGTGCATCACCCCTACTGTAATGGGCTATGGCCTTAATATGAATAGATTTTTTCGTATTCGTAATTCTCTCTGTCTGTCTGTCTGTCTGTCTGTCTGTCTGTCTGTCTGTCTCTCTCTCTCTCTCTCTCTCTCTCTCTCTCTCTCTCTCTCTCTCTCTCTCAATCATCATGCATCATGTGAATTGTTTGGTGATGATGGGTACTATGCAAACAGCAGACAAAGGTATTAATGTTGTTAATGATCGCTTACGAGAAAGTCGCATGGAAGCGGAAAACTGGTGTGGAGATAAAACAATGCACTTAAATCCTACCAAAACAGAGTGCGTGATTCTTTCTACCCGACAAAAACATCAGCAAGGATTATTTCCATCCAGTTTTTCTATTGAAGACCGTCAAATCAATCAGGTCAGGCATTATAGACCACAGGAATTAATCATAGACGACCAATTGCGGTGGGATGGTCATATCAACTACACATTCAACATGATCTCGAAAAAAACTAAACACTTCATTGAATCTCATATTGATTATGATGATCCCACTGTTTGGGATGACTGTGCTAGTGTACATCTGAAAATATTAGACTCCCTGTCTCGGAGAGCAGCAAAGCTATTTTTGCCTGATCCGCACCAGTCGACAGAACAAACGATGAAACAGTTCCAAATTCTGCCTCTTTTGGAACATCTCCACTTCAACAAAGGCAGACTGATGTGGAAGGTTCTGAACACTAAACTCCCATCATCTGTGTCTGGAAGAATTTGCAGGTCGAACCAGAGGTTGTTGTTACCGAGAGCTTGAACTGATGTCTTCAAAACCAGTTGTTCAGTCTCGGAAGCGTATCTGTGGAACTCACTCCCTGTGAACGTCGTTACAGCGCCTCTGCTCTCTCCTCTCCTCTTTCAATGATAGTGAGATACATGGCTTTATCAACTTTCGTAACCTAAACTCGAATAGCAGATGTCTAGCTTTGTGCCTGCGTGTATTTGTGTTTCCGCTCGCGTGCACGCGCGCATGTGTGTGTGTGTGTGTGTGTGTGTGAGACAGAGAGACTTTTTAAAATGTGTCTTTAAATATTTGCCCCTTTTTTCATCTTTGTTCCTTCCCTTTTTCTTGTTTCTTTCACTAAGACATCTTCAAATAGAATCTCTACGTCAATGATTTCAATAAATGCTCTAGTCTGGATGCACACCGCTCTCTCTCTATCTATCTATCTATATATTATGCTGAACAATTAAGTAGTGGGGGGAAAACAAGTGCAGGCTAACAATTCTTCCATCATTATAGTAATGACGTGGCAAAAATTTGAACTAAAAAAAAAAAAAAAAAAAACGGTGGGGTGGGGGATGAAGAAAGTGGGAACATGAAATTAAGAAAATATATCATAAATATGAAACCCTTCACTAGCTGCATGACAGAACTCTCACAATCCTTCTCGAAAGCAGATCTACTTATGTTGCCTGCTCCTAGGCCTTTCGTCAGCTGGATCGGACTTATCAGACTCATATCTATATATCAGACTCATATATGTGTGTGTGTGTGTAGATATAAATTGTGTGTGTTTGTATGAATGTGTTTGTGCGTGCCCGGGGAGATGAGGGAGGAGGGGAATTCTTTTACAATAGCATACCATGCAATCCATCGTACACATTACATATCATTTGCTTCTTTTTGTTCTTTCTTTTTTTTCTTTCTATCATTTATTTATTTGTTTATTTTTTATTTATTTATTTTTTGTTGCTTCGTTTCATTTCCCTCCCACCCCCTACCCCACCTTTTTGTGTTTGTTTGTTGTTGTTGTTGTTGTTGTTGTTGTGTGTTTAAAAAAAAAAAAAAAAAAAAAAACTACATCTTTCGAAGAAAAGAGTGCACACGTTTGAAGGGAGTCTCACTCTGCATGCACTGGGTGACAGCACGTACCCACAGTTTGACCACCGGCACATTATTCCCCTTGCTGGGAATCCCTCCTCAAAGGAAGACAGACGAAGACCAATCGAACGAGAGATGCAAGTTTCCGGATATCGCACGAGGAACTGCCGTGAATGTAAAAAAACAGAGCCAGGAAGAAAACCAGGGCGCTCCAGTCGTGACCCCACTATGGGTTCGATTACTCAATAAGTGTGAGCATAACTCGGTGTCACTTTTCTCCGGTCACCCTTCCTTTCAGCTGTACAGAGAATAAGTTAACAGTTATAAGCGTTTGAAGCTATGTTTTTCAACCAAACTTTGCTTCTATACAGCTTGTGATGAATTGGTGAGCAAAGCTATGAGAGCAAATACAGTGATTCTGAGAACATTGTATAAACTGGAGAATAATTCACCTGAATTGTTTTCTAAGCTATTCGATGCCCAAGTGTTACCTATAGTACAGTACAGCTCTGTAATATGGGCGTTGGATAAGGCAGCTTCAGAAATACAAAAGGTACACACATATGGTCTTAAGAAGTTCTTAGGTGTAGATATAAGAACACCGAATGATTTCGTGTATGGCGATCTGGGTAGATGTCCTATATAATTAAAACTCTAATGTACGTTGCATCAAATTTTGGTTAAAATTGACTGGTATTGGGGAACACAGATTACCGTATAAGGTACATAAAATGTTATGTTCTCTTGACGAAAAACACAAAGCATACGTGGATGGGGCAAATGTTCGTACAACTTTAGACAAATATGGCTTTTCTTAGGTTTGGGATAATCAACGTTTAGAATCGGTTTCAACATTTAGTAAAGAATTTAGACAGACAATGACTTGTTGCAGGAGGCAGAGATTAGACAATTACACGCAAACAAGAGAGGTACAGATTTTATAGAACGTTTAAAAACAGTTATTAATGTCCTTACTAAATTTAGATTTGGAGTTTCATTTATATTCACACATGTTTTAAGATATACAAGTACAAATGAGTCATGGTTGTTATGTCCACTATGTTCATCTGTCGAAGAGATGAAGTCCATTTTGGCTTTTTGTGTCCAGCTTATAGCGATTTCAGACCAAAAAAAAAAAAAAAAAAAAAAAAAAAAAAACTAATCCCAAGAAAGGACTACATGAATCCATGTATGTTCAAGTTATGCCTCTTACTTTCATCAGCTAACGTTGTAACGATACCAAACTTGTCATTCGACCTGTGTAAAGCCTAGGCGAGACGTGCCGTCGTCATTAGCTAGATGTTCAATCTGTCATTTTCCATTGTACCTGTAGACATGTAACTACACTGTATGTGATTACCGTATTGTGATGGAGGTCCCTTCAGAATGGGCCTATGGCCTTCTGATTAAAAAAACTCTCTCTCTCTCTCTCTCTCTCTCTCTCTCTCTCTCTCTCTCTCTCTCTCTCTCTCTCTCTCTCTCTCTCTCTCTTTCTTTCTCGCGCGCGCGCGCGCCCGCTCGGGTTTACATGATATTACACACACATTCTTTAAGACAGACGCTATGCAAACCCTGTTCAGATTTGTCCTTCTTACTATACTTTTTGACTTTCTGTAAGGGACACATATTTTTCATCTGATTTAAGATTTTACTGAAGACAGATTTTTACGAAAATCTGGCGTGTCTTTTTTTTCTTTTTAAATCCGTTTTAGTGAGTTATGTGCGTGGGTTTTTTTCTCTCTCTCTCTCCCTCTTTTTTTAAATGTAGCCCATGCTGAAAGTTGACTTCAACAGAGTGATAGTCCTGTTATGGCCCTTTGCGGTCGACGCGCGCGCGCGCGTCCATACACACACACACACACGCGCGCGCGCGCACACACTCTCTCTCTCTCTCGCTCACTCACTCTCACTCACACAGAGTTAAAGCCTTTTTTTTTCCTTCACAAGATCTACCTCACTTCTACCCTCCTCCTCCCATGAAACCCGGTATGTCCTCCTCTCTCCCACCCCATCCTGCTTCTTTTCACACTGTTCGCCCTGCGCTCTAATATTAAACTGTTTTCAAACTCCCATTCTTATCAATACATTGTCATTCTCATGCTGACTCCGATCTGGGGGGGGAGGGGGGGTTCGTTTTAGTGCGTTTTTTTGATGTGTGTTCTCTGCGATGTAGTAGGAAGACATATCTGTCCCAAAACTGACTTCTCTCTTTTGTATTGCGCTGCGAATAAACGTGCTTTGCGGCTTGTTCTGTGTGTTGTTTGTCTTGACACCATAAGATACGCTCTTATCAGACCCACCGGCTTAGACGGATAGAATGAGTATTTTTGGCAGAGAGAGAGAGGAGAGATGACGGCAGGGAAGCAAAGATAGTGGGGCAGTTAGCCCTGTTTAGGATTCAGGAATCCTAGTGCACTCCTTCGACCTCAGTTAGAGCTGTGGGCATCACTAGAATGGAAATATACCTCATTCAGCACATATTTCGGGTCAGATAAACCATCACTATGCATATGATCTGAATGTGTTGCCTTATTTCAGACGTTCAC
>JADBJO010005571.1:80000-90000 GCA_016801955.1 Conus betulinus
AGCTGGAGTGAGAAAGGGCTTCAGAGTTCGTCGGGACGACGACTTGTGTTTCTTCTGCTGTGTTGAGTCCCTGGGAGGACTCCACGAGCCTGCCTCCGTGAGCGGTTTCGTTTTCTGTCGTGTCGACGTGTGTCCTGGTGTGTGGGAGTTCCTGGAAGGTCTCCACGCACTGTTTTCGTGAGTGACTCCTGATCTGTATGAAACTGTGATTCGGGCCGGACGCGGCCAGGTGCATAGACTGTCCGTGATGACACTGCTGCTGGGGTACCAGCTGGCCTGCTGAGTGAAAGAAATATGTTATTGTGACAACATGGTATCTGGTATCGCTGTGCGCCCCTTGGTGGTGGCGAGAACTTTATGCTGCATATGTTCATGCTTGCTATGTATTATGTATATGTTATAATGTGATGGTTCTGGCAGCAGAAGAAATAAGGTAGAAACTTAACTCGTTTCCCGGCTGTCTATGTTCGTGTGGCGTGGGTGTATGTAGAGAAAAGTCGTACACGTATCCGAACTTCTTCAGGTGAGATTCAGACAGCAAAACACGCACGCACATCATCCGTAACATGGTCATCCTATGCTTCTCTCTTTTTGAATAACCAAGAATATTAAATCATTATCACAAAATGTGTATACATCACCGCGGAATATTTGTTGTCTTGAACTCATTGAAGACATTGGAATCTGGAAGAAATCATGCATACATTTTATCTTCCCTACGTCTCCTCGTGACTCATCAATTTTGTATCTGGTCTGGTCTTTGTTTGTTTGTTCGTTTACCAATGGTACCTTTTGTACACGCCTACGCGTATGCGAATTTGATTGCAGAATTCTGTGCGGATTAACATAAGAATTTCATATCTTGTTGAATACTTCATTTATGTATCCAGTGCCCCTCCATAAGAATGCATTTTAACTACCATCACAGAAATGCATAGAAACGGTCTATTCCACCTGGTGAAAGACTTTGTTTTCCTGCTGTTAATAGCCTTTGAGTTAGTTAAGTCCATGTGTATTGCTAGTTTGTATGTGTTTTGTTGTGTTATCAGCAAAAAAACCTTAAAATGAATAAATAAATAAATAAATAAGAACGACTTGCTTTGCACTTTTGTTTTTGTGTGTTTATTTTCACGTCGTAGACTGTTACGAACTTATCAAACCCAGCTGGCTGGACGGATAGAGTGAGCTGTTGACATACACACAGACAGTAGGATGACGTCAATGAAGCAAAGATAGAGTCATGGCACCACGCTTATCAACACAGCCCCGTGTAGGATTACCTACTCAAACACGACAGTGACGGATACTGGTCTCATACATCAAAGAAATCCCAGACAAGCCTTTCGGCCTTGGCTTGAATTGTGGGATAGCACTACTCGAAAGTATGCTTGTCAGGGATGACAACAATTTCTAGCCCACAGTTCGTCTTTCATTATTATTAACAGGCGTACCAGCCGATTGTTCCCAAAAGACGAGACAACGGCTGTTTCCTAAGTCACGACGTCACAGTATACCTATGATGTGCTCGGACAGGGAGCATTCAAACCTAGGGACCACAGTTACCACCTAAAAGAATCAAATAAATAAATGAGTTAAATGAATGGAAAACTCTCTGTGTGTGTGTGTGTGTGTGTGTGTGTGTGTGTGTGTGTGTGTGTGTGTGTGTACTGGTGTTACCTAGACCCAACACAACACGTATGTTCTGGATATCTTGTCGGGTTCCTTTAGTTGAAAAGTCACTCGAATGTCATCTTAACTTTGTTTATCCCCAATCATGCTCTCCAGCCGCATTCCCAGTCCCCGGTCTTGGTGTAACCACATCACCTTGTGAAACAGCAAATTGATTTGCTAACGATTTTCCTTCAGTGTCTGCAGTCCCTTGTGAGAGACGGGAAATAAACTGAGATGCATTCCGATTCTTTTTTTTCTCTATGATTTTTTTTTCATTTGTCTTAGTTAACATTATGATTATAAGTGATCGACATTACTTTGATTCTCAATCACCTGTTGTTTCGGGGTTTTTTTTTAAACAGCATGAAAATATGAAATAAAAGCAGTGACACCAAAGGAAACTTTAAAAAATGAAATTGTGAAGATGGAGAGAGATTATTCGCCACTCTCTCTCTCTCTCGCTCTGTGTGTGTGTGTGTGTGTGTGTGTGTGTGTGTGTGTGTGTGTGTGTAGATACAGATATAGATATTATATAGATATGTGTGTGTGTGAAAGCATGTGTGTGTGTGCGTGCGCGCGTGTGTGCGGTGTGTGTGTGTGTGTGTGTGTGTGTGTGTGTGTGTGTGTGAGATGTTTTGAGTGATGTCCCCTTGCTTCTTCTTACCTTTCCCTGCTTTAGGAAAAGGCTGCATTTCGTAAGCAAAATATTTCTCATTCTATTGTAAAACTGTGACTAGTTTTGATCATGAAACAACTTTGCTTTGTTTGTGTATCTTAAGAAATAAGCAAAAAGCTTCGTTGTGAGTTTGTTGGATTGGAACAGATTGCTGGTCATTTTTATAGTCAGAATTATTACCTCTTCTTGTCATTACCTCAATTTAAGATTTCCGTTATCAAGACAGTCAGTCATGTTCAATTTGATGCACTTAACCCATGAATATACTTGTGCGAAAGACTGGAACAAGTTTTGAAGTTTGTTAGCCCATGAAGTTCTACAACAGAGTTAGTTTGAGAACATTTATTGAGATTTCCTCTCCACGTTTTCCCCCACTGTAATAATAATACCCATCATGTCTTGACCTCCCATCCCACCCCACCCCACTCCCCCCACTGCCGCACCTGTCAGTTCTCCCACACGCTTCCACCTATTCCGTTTTTCAGTAGTTCTTTTCTCGTCGTCCCCCCCTCCCCTGTCATCTATTGGTATATATATCTTGGATGTTCAAGTTTTTTTTTTTTTTTAGACAAATGGAGCTATGCTTTTTGCGGGGTGGGAGTGGGGGAGGGGGGTGCGTAGGGCACATTTCCGTACGCGCGCGTGTGTGTGTATGTGGGTGAGTGGGTGTGGGTGTGATTGGGGGGAAATAGTGGGTATGGAGAGGGTTTTTGATTCATATGTACGAAATTACTTCTGATCTGCAGCACATTTTCATTATTTTTTTTTTCTCTTTTCTTTTTCATGTCTTTTTTGTCAGCGTGATCAAGGTATTTAGCG
Source organism: Conus betulinus (assembly GCA_016801955.1). NCBI lineage: Eukaryota > Metazoa > Mollusca > Gastropoda > Neogastropoda > Conidae > Conus > Conus betulinus. The sequence continues at coordinate 83,167 of JADBJO010005571.1, forward strand.
AAAGCTTGGAAGGAACTGTCATGGTGATGGTTTGTAGACTACGTGTAAGAGTTATCTAAAACACATAGGGATATTCTGCTTAATAAAGTTGCCTTATTGGCATACATCTGTACGGCCTTGTATGCGTGTGATGTCCTGCTTTCCTGGAGAACTGCACAGGACAACTGTGGTCCTCTGTCATTGCAATGAGGATTTGTCGAAGACTGGGGAAAAAAGGAGGAAGGGGGGAGAGCTGTGAAAGAAAGAAAAACGGAAAATTAGAACATTAAAGTGTTAGATCATGAACACAACATTCTTTATTAGTAGCATACGGGGTCCGTCGTAGTCGGTCTTGAACGCAGACCCATCGAGATCGCCTGTTCAGACGTCTTTCGTCCGCTGTTCCAAACTCAAGAGTGAGACCCGGCCGATTGTGCCTGTGCTCCTTACATGCTTTTTATTCGATGCTATCGTTTGAGAGAGAGAGAGAGAGAGAGAGAGAGAGAGAGAGAGAGAGAGTGTGTGTGTGTGTGTGTGTGTGTGTGTGTGTGTGTGTGTGTGTGTGTGTGTGTGTGTGTGTGTGTGTGTGTGTGTGTGTGTGTGTGTTTCTGTGTTTGTGCATGTGTGTGCCCACACTGTTCATTATGTTCTTGTGAACAAGGAAGCCAACGCCATGCTCATGCTCTCGCCGTCTCTGCCGTTAAAGAGGATCCGGCGTCCTCTTCTTCAACCGAAATTAAAGGAAGAAGAATAAAATAAAATAAACAGACAGAGGACAGGGAGAAATAGAGGGAAAAAGGTGCGCCATGCACTCTCTTTTACACAGTGAACCTCCTGTTCCTGCGTTTGTTTCGTTCGGTTTCTCTTTATCCTTCTTGAATTTCAGGTTTTCTTTTCGTTTGTTTTATTGTGTTTAAAACACAACTACATCGTTCCAAAAAGAAACAAAGACTGCGCAGTTATGCGGTGATTCCCCTTCCTCCGCAGCCTGCCCCCGCCCGTCCCCCCCCCCCCCCCCCCCCCCCCCCCCCCCGCAGGACTCGGTGACAGGACCCACCCAGCCTTTAAGGGCCGGCTGCAATGGGCTGTACATAGGTGAATCCCCCTGTTAGGAACTTCGAAGGCTGATCGAATTACAAACGCACCATTCGCGCACCAATCAGGATATCGTTCGCGGAAGTTTCGTCACTCTAAACACAAACAGAATGATACCTGAGACGCTTTACTCTTGGCTCCGTTTCAACTTTCCCAGTTATAGTGACGCCTGACATCTTTATTGGACAGCCCGCCGCCTAAACGGATAGGGGTCGAATAAAAAAAAAAAAGTAGACGGTAGGTTTGCTGAAAGCATGGCGAAAGATAAATGAACACACAAGGTGCAAATTAACTCTTCTTTAATACACAGTATCAAAGAGACAAGTGAATTTTTTTTTTATGTAAATGAATATGTGTTCTTTGGACCATGCAAACAAAAAACATCAAAACACGAGTAACAACACTCGCTTGACCTCAGTAAGCATGAGAGTGACAGTATACGAAAGGAGGAGTGGAGAAACGAAGAACAGCACATAGCCACTATCCATCTAACATCAGTCAGGAAAATGAAAGTACGTTGGTATATATGTGGCCATGTCTCAATATCAAACTTCGCTAAAACAGCCCCCCCCCCCCCCTTCCACCCCTCCCAGGAACTATCGCAGAGAGAGGGGGGGGGGGGGGGGGGGGGGGGGGGTTCACTGACAACATTGCCGACTCTCGAATGTCTTGATAGAAACCGCATGCGTGTCGCTGATGTACCAATTCACTAATTCACAGCAATAGATCTGACAATTGTATTATCATCTGTCGTTGAACCGCGTGTTGATAACTCAAAAGGGTTTGATCATGAAGATACCTATAAATCAGAATATTGAACAAGAAACAGGTCAAACCGACATCGTACCATGTCCTATAAGTATGTTTGGCGGTTAGATTTTTAACATATTCTTCAACGGGTCTACAATTGACACAGTAAGTACCAATCACTTGCAACGCACAGTACCAAGCAAACGCCCACCCCCATTTTTGGCTGAAAGTCGTACAAAGGGGTCACTACCTTGCATACGCCCACCCGTATTTTCTTCTCTAAAATGACAGTAGGCCTACTTTGTACGATCGATTTTGTTCACACTGTTCCATAGGTCGCCTTCTCTTTTTAATTGGTGAAGGTGGGGGAATAAAATTGCGTGATTTTTTCAGTGACGTCTTTTCCCGGCCAGTCATTCTGTGCAAAAATTCTGGTTCTCGACGCAGAAGAAAGCAGTAAACGGTGTGTGGTATTTTGGTCTCATACTAGATTATCATGCCGAAGCACAAGTCCTACACTGTGTCTTACAAACTGAAAGCGTTAAGGTATCTTGATAACGAAGCAGCCGGCAATGTATCGGTGTGTGCACGAGAATTTTCTGTGGATAGAAAAAGAATACGAGAGCGGAGGGAAAACAGAAAACGGATTTGAACAACAATACAGAAAAGAACAGGCAAAACGGAAGTTGTCTGAGGGACTGCCACTTAGATCTGAAGGCCTTGACCAAGGTGTCATGCAATACTTGGAGGGTGAACGAACTGAAGGAAGAGTGGTGAGGAATAAAGACTTACAACGCAAGGCGAGAGAATTGGCAGGTGCGTTCAATGTACAAGGCTTTTCAGCGTCAGACGTGTCGCTCGAGGGCTAGAAAAAGCGCCACATGGTTTCTTCACGACGAGGAACCACTGCAGTCAAAAACTCCCCACAGACTTTGAAGACCAACTCCTTCAATTCCGTCGAAATATGCTTCGACTTCGTCATCGCCACGACTACCCAATTTCCAACATTATGAACATGGACCAGACAATGGTTCGGTTTGACATGCTGCCATCCCGTGCCGACAACCTGAAAGGTGAAAAACAAGTTCAAATCAAAGCACCAAAGATGAGAGACGAGGTTTCAAAGTGGCACAGCTAGCAGCAGCTGATGGTAACAAGAGAGAAACGGACGGATCTCGCCTGGCGCCTTTCTCCAGCTGAGAGTGCCAGACAATGCGCGGTTGTGTGCGACTGTAAATGGATGGATGACAAGGAACACCATCCTGACCTGGATTGAGCGTGTTCTTGGCCCAGCAGAAGAGCGTCGACTCCTAGTTCTGGACTGATACAATGCTCACAGGACCCAGGAAGTTATAGGAGCACTTGCTAAACAGCACGTAGACTTGGTCTTTGTGCCTGCAGGCTGTACCCCTTTGGCCTAGCCAGTTCATGTCAGTCTTGCCAAACCTTTTAAAGATGACATAAGAGACTGTTGGGTTGAACGGATGACAGAACCAAGACCTCCAACAGCTGCTGGTAACCTCTGGCAGCCTACCAGACAAGATGTCATCAGTTGGGTCTGCAGGGTGTGGGAGAACATTCGACCTGAAACGATCATCAAATCCTTTCTCAGGTGCGGAATTTCAAACGCAGTGGACGGTACCCAAGATGTCGAAACACGTGAGTGGTTTCCAGATGAAATTAAGGCTGTCCTACCTCATGACAATGGCAATGGAGATGCTCCAGATGCAGCAGAGGGTGACGACGACACTGATGACAATGATGTGGACTTTGAAGGACTAGACTGAGCCTATCCTTCCAACTCTCAATGTAAAAGAGTTTGTGCTGGTTTAATGTTAAGTATGACTCATACATGATGACAGTTTTCTATGTTTTCTTTTTTTCAATTTCATTTTATTACAAAAAAAAACATTGATCTTTATATGTGAAAACTAACAGTGTTTATTTTTCGTTTTCTTATTATTCAAATTGTGGTAATTATCTTGTTTTGTTGTTATGCTGTTAACGGAAGTTACACTCTAAGTTCAGTCAAACAGTGTTACCTCTTTATCATGGAGTGCCCATAATTTGAGGGGGAGAGGGTGTGTCAAAATTCAGAAGGGACATCCCAAAGACCTATGTTAATAAAATTAAAAAAACAAAACGTTAAAAAAGCAAGTTTCAGTTGCTTCTTTACAGAGAAAAATGATTTTCATTCTCTTCTTCTTTCTACCTCTTTCTCTTTGTCTTCTCTCCACCCACCCCTCTCTCTCTCTCTCTCTCTCTCTCTCTCTCTCTCTCTCTCTCTCTCTCTCTCTCTCTCTCTGTCTGGCCTTCTATCTCTCCTTGTCTGTCTCTGTCTGTATCTCCCCTGTCTCAGTATTTCTCTGTCTGTCTCTTTCTCTCCCTGTCTGTTATACAGTGTACTCTTTCTCTGCTGTCCATCTATGTGTCTTTCACGTCTTTTTATATCCCATTATTTTTTATCCGTTCAGTCATTGTTTTCCAGATGATATTCATCCTGTCATTCTTTCCATTCTTTATCTTTCTTTCTTTCTGTGCATTTCCAATAACCCGTTCAAATGGTCCAGAGTACTTTCTGAGTAAACCAAAATAATCAAGTTTGTATTGTACATACGACTCTAGAATAAGACTTGGCACATACATTGGGGTAAAAGCATCGAACAAATGGCCCAGATATAAGAAAAAAACGAATCACAGAAAAAAAAAAGCAGTAGCGAAAAAAGAAGATGCAGGAAAAAAAAAAGGGGGGGGGGGGGGGGGGGGGGGGGGGGGGGGGCTGAAGGTGCAATTGCACTGGGCCTAGATCAAGTTCAAATGTTTACCCCACACAGTATCGTAAATCACCTAGCAAATAACCACCTCCACTTTTCCTGTCTCGAACACATTGAGATGATATGTAACACAGTTTTAGTGGAAATGTGATTAAATGTTCTTATGCAAAGGGGTGTATACCTAGCAAACGCCCACCCCAAACTTTTTCCTGAAATCTGTGCGGAGGGGGGTGGGCGTATTCTAGGGATTTTGCAGTAATATCGATATGCCTTCTACATAATAAAATTCGTGGATCCGTTTTAAATGCTGTGTATATAACTCTGTTACAAAACTAAATATTTTTTTTCAAAGCCAGAGAAGCATAGCGTATTGTTTGGCGGAATATAGATTGTGAATATGCCGTCAATTGAAAGACGCTTTTAGCTGTCGGTCCTAATAAAATAGACCGGTCCCTGGGACCGGAAGCTTAAAAAATGGGTATTTTACTTTTTGCAATTAAAAATTCACATGATTACCGGCACCACGCTAACCCACAAACAAAAGTCGTGCGCGAGACACCACCACCACATCCTTCCATCCACCAACACACCCATGCAGACGATCATCAAAAGCCCACACATAACAATCTGAGTTCCCCGGATATTCAAGATGCCGAAAGGTATGTGACACAACACTTTGTTCGCCGTGTCTCACCCAATTTTCACGTCTCTCATTGAATTCCACCAACGCATCCCACGGACAAGCATGTTAAAAGCATTTTGTTTGACAATGAATCGTAGTAGCGGATACCACATTTCATTCACCACGGGACGGCGGCGGCGAGTAGAACCGGATTCACGTTTCATAAAGCAGCGCGATTGAATGCCTACCTACATTTTTTGCCTACACATATCTGCTCTTCTGTTTGACTGGAGCATACTTTCCCTATAGAAAGAATTTGACCTTGGTTTTTCAAGTTTGTAGGTTCCCCAAGCGGAAGACGGGTTATTTACTGTGGCACTCTTGAGGCCACCGCTGTTGCGCAGATTTCTTATCTATACAACAATCCATCGCTGTTGCTCAGCTTTCTTAACTTTACAACAAATCTCGCTGTGGGTGTGAGTGCAGGCGGGCTCTGTCTCTGTCCTCTCTCTCTCTCTCTCTCTCTCTCTCTCTCTCTCTGTGTGTGCAAAGGAGCCATGCAAAGCCCACTACACAGCCACCCTGACAACGCATCTGCACACCGAAATCTGTCGTGGCCATGAACACAGGGTTTATCAGTGTGGCTTTGAAATCATTAATCACCCGTCCTGCACTTCAGGTTTGGCTCCCCCTGGCTTCTGCCTGTTTCCTGATCTCAGGAAAGTGTGAGTTCGGCAAAACTCTGAGACTGGCGATCATGTCATGGATTCTGTAGGGAGCGATTATCAGGGAAACACACACAAAAAAAACAACAACAACAAAAACAAAGCAAAAAACAAACAAACACACAAACAAAAATAGCGTTTTACCAAGCCTGAGTCAAGGCACTAATCGCTTGTTGGAATATGTGTGTGATGCCGAGTCGGAGAAGGAGACTACGTAGAAAATAACTGATGGGGTAAAAAAAAATTGAGAAGAATAATTTTCGGAAATCTGCCAGGGGGATAATCTACAGCCTGCGTTCAGAAGAGTGACTCATCACCGTTTTGATGGGACATATGCTGCTGGTGGGCACGCCTTAACAATTTAACCTCACTGGTCAGGTGAACAGATCAATCAGACAGAAAAAATACTAAAACGTGGCTGAGAAAAGGTGCTCCGATGACACCCCGATCGCAATCCTAGCATATGCTTCAAATCAAATGTATGACTCTTTGGACATGTTGACCTCATCTATAAACTGAGAAAGGTAGCTCTTTGGAAAGACAATAAAAAAGACAGTCATTGTTTTTACCCTGATGGTTTACGTTTTCCGGAACAGGTCCATACCTTCTTTGTCATGCCAAATCATCTAGGATCTGATTCAGCGTCTTTTCGTTTCAAAATCCAGAGAACATATACAACCCAAACAGGATAAAAGTTGAGGCCAATTTTTTTTTTTTTTTTCAATCTGAGTATGTTCATCCGTTATTTTATTCCCATGCCTCAAAAACGTTGACTTCCCCTGATTGGTCGGAAGAGCCGTTAGGGGGTTTTACTCTCGAGAGATGAAACGGACACGGAGCCAAAACATGTCATAGGCGCCCGACTGCTGCAACCATGCAGCCGTCACCA
>JADBJO010005571.1:100000-127500 GCA_016801955.1 Conus betulinus
CTGCGCAGCTTTGTTTACACCACTGACACACGGGTGTGTTTTGTGTTTGCGTCAGGGAGATCACCCGCGATGCCAGCTTACTGTCAAGAGTGGGGAATTCTGTGCTCGCCAGGGACTGTCCATTGACTCGCCTTTCCGTGTGATCTCTTCGATGAGACTTTTTTTCTTTTTCTAATCCACGTGGAACTTTTGTTCCCGCCAGCCTCTGTGTCCCGCTATTGTGCGTGTGGATGAGTTCCACGTTCAGACACTATTCCGTGCTGCAAAAGATGAGACAACAGCACGCAGAGTTCAGAACTGGAGTGAAAAGAAAGGACTTGAGGAGGGCAGGAGGGATGGGTGTGTGTGGTGGTTGGGGGGGGGGGGGGGGGGGGGTCTTATGGACAAGACTTGAGAAAAGAGAGGAGGGGCAGGAGAGAGGAAAGAGGAGAAAAATGAAATGGGGTAGGAGAGTGGACGGAAGAGAGAGAGAGAGAGAGAGAGAGAGAGAGAGAGAGAGAGAGAGAGAGAGAGAGAGAGAGAGAGAGAAAGGCATTGGGTGAGACTGAGGCTTACAAGAGCAAATACAGAATCATTGAGCCGCCAAAGGAAGGAAAACAAATTACAAAACGAATACAACGCGTTACGACCTATCGGGTCTTCTTCAGGCAGGACATACAATATTCAAACAATTACAGCAAAGGTCGAATAGACCGTCACTTCTCTCATAGATCTGGGCGCAAAATTTGGTCTGGTGTGAACAACTGAACCTACGGAATGGAACTCTCTCCAGTTGAAGGGGAGAAGGTACAGGACATGATGACAATAGTAATTATCATCATCATAATCATCGTCGTCGTCATCATCATCATCATTATTATCATTATTGTATTATTGTTGTTGTTGTGTCATCATCATCATCATCATCATCATCATCATCATCATCATCATCATCATCATCATCATCATCTTTATTGTTGTAGTCGTCGTCGTCGTTGTCGTTGTTGTTATCGAGTAAATTTTTCCTGTAAAATAATAAGCTTACTAACAATAACGATAAAAGTAATTGTGGCTACAATAATGATATTAATGTTGGAGAAGAAGAGGTTGGAGAAGAATGAGAAGAATGGTTACAGTAATGTAGTAATGATACCAATAATAACAATAATAATAATAGCAGCGGCAGCAGCAATAGTAGTAGTAGCAGCCCTAGCAGTAGTAGTAGTAGTAGTAGTAGTAGTAGTAGTAGTAGCAGCAGCAGCAGCAGCAGCAGCAGCGGCGGCGGCAGCAGCAGTAGTAGTAGTAGTGGTAGCAGTTGTAGTTATAGTAGTAGAAATGGTAGTAGTAGTAGTAGTAGTAGTAGCAGCAGCAGCAGCAGCAGCAGCAGCAGTAGTAATGTCGAAAACAGGGATGACAATAAGATAAAATCAAAGAAATATACACATGGTTATAATAATGATCAGAGTCATGATCTTGATGATTAATATGTTGATAATGTTAATAATAATAATATGGAAAATGTGAAAGATAGTCAGATGAAATCTAAAAATATGCAAACGCGTAGAAATTTAGAGTATACAAATGGAATGAGATTCACCATATAGTATGAACGATGAAAGGGTTGATGTTGATAATAAGGATAATGATAATAATATACATAACAGCAAACAACAACAATAATAATAATAATGATAACGGTGATAACAATGATGATAATGATAGCAACAACGATGACAACGACGACGACAACAACAACAACAAAAGCAACAACAATGACAATGATGATAATACTGATGATAATAATAATGATGATGATGATGAAGATAATAGTAGTAGTAGTAATAATAATAATAATAATAATACCAACAATAACAATACCAACAATAATAATGATAATAATGATAATAATAATAATAATAATATTATTAATGATAATAGCGGCAGCAGCAAATAAGTAGCAGTAGTAGTAGCAAGTTCCCTACTATTTCTACTTATCCTACTTCTGCTACTTATGATGATGATGATGATGATGATGATGATGATGATGATGATGATGATAGTAGTAGTAGTAGTAGTAGTAGTAGAACGATGATGATGATTATAAAATCAATAATATTAGATGTCAGACACTTGCTAACGCTACATCGACAACCAACCAGTCGGACAAAACTAAAGATTAATAACTAACCTTTTACATACCTTTTACATTATTGACACACAATTCTTTCCACTATGGCGTCACTTGATCAAACAAACATATTTTTCAATTTAATACATTAAACAGGTTCTAATTGACACAAATCTACCTTTCCTTTTCGATTTTAGTATCAACAGTAGCCTGCTACAGAAATTCGGTTTTTACAATCAAACCTCCCTGATCCTCACAGGCTATAAGTTTCTTTCCCGGCCTCAGCCAGCCAAAAAATATGTTGAATCTTCGAAATCTCTTATCGACTTAACAAGGAAAAAACTCAAACTTTGCCAGTGTCCCTCTTAACCCTTGCCCGTGCGTCGCCTAAACTTTTGCGTGCCGTACGTCGTGGGTGTGCCGTAACCCATGCTTTTCATGAAGGAGCAACACGCCGCCGTACGGCGTGGGTCCGCAGCAACCCTTGTGGCCGAAAAGGAAGCTGACCCCTCCCTGTACGTCGTGGGTGTGTAGCAGCCCTTGGCATCAGCATAGGAAGTAGAACTCTCGTCGTACGCCGTGGGTGCACAGTAACCCATGGTTTCTATGAAGGCGCAGCGCCCTCCCGTGGGCCGCGGGTGTGCAATCACCCATGGTTTATACTAAAAACCAACACGCTGCGCTATTTCATGGACCTTACTGTATTGCTATGGTTGTAATGTAACTTTGCTTTTCCTGAAGGAGCTTTCCGTTAGTTGTGGCTGTACAATATATCGTGTGTTCTATCAAGGAACAAGGTTTTTCCTTACGTCTTGAGAGGGCAGTAATAGGCGTACATGGTGAGCGAGCGCTCGTGCGCGCGCGCACACACACCCACACACCCAACTGTCGGTGAAGAAAAATATGGCTTGTCTCTCAGCGTACATGTATATGCAACCGTGCGTTTTCAAGCGTTTGCCACACCACTCTGATTTTCATAAAGCCGTCCGATATTTCTGAGTGTCGGCGTTGAGCGTGTCATTCTTTTGCTCCATCGGAGTTATCAGATGGATGGATGTAATGACGTGTATATGTTCGCGTGTCTAGCATTATTTCTGTTATGAATGCACCCGAGCATTCGTGACATCATGTGCTTACGTATGTGACGGCGAATGAGACAGAGATGTGGGAAAGGGGGGAGGGAGCGAAAGACGACAAAAGTAAGGCAGAGAAGAGAGAGAGCTGAGGAGCTGGTAATCCAAGCGCAATTGTCAATATAGTATTGGGATATGTGTGTGTGTGTGTGTGTGTGTGTGTGTGTGTGTGTGTGTGTGTGTGTGTGTGTGTGTGTGTGAGAGAGAGAGAGAGAGAGAGAGAGAGAGAGAGAGAGAGAGAGAGAGAGAGAGAAGGGGGTGGTCCCATCACGTTTTTGTGTGTGGCAAGTGTATCCATATGCATGCGCACATGTGTGTGTGTGTGTGTGTGTGTGTGTGTGTGTGTGTGTGTGTGTGTGTGTGTGTGTGTGTGTGTGTCTGTAAGTTTACCCATCACTTCTGTGTATGTGATACAGTTGATGCATATCTGTTTTTTGTGTTTTCGCATATGACCACGTAAGTCTTCTTTTGGAAGCCCTTTTCGTGTCTTCAGTCGTCTGTAAGCTACCAAGTGGCGGGAAAATACTTCCTGTTGGGCTTCTTACCGATGAAACTGAGACCACGCGTAGCACATGCAAAATGCACGCAGGAAGGGGACCGGTTAGGGTCTGTGGTCGTAGCATTCTCTTGCTTTTTCGGAAAAGTGATGCCACACCCAGGGCGTCCGGCGCGCATGGTTTGTACTTGGTGAGTATGGGGTGTAGTCTCACCCAGGACGCATGGCGCGCATGGCTTCCACTTTCGAGTGCGCATACTGGACAGGGCTGTCTGTGTAAAACATGTATGGGTGTCTCCGCACCCACGACGTACGGCGCGCAGGGTTTAGTCTTTGTGAGTATGGGTGTGCTCACACCCACGACGTGCTGAGACCTTTTTGTTTACTTACTGGTTGTTTACGAACACAGACAGACAAGTTTCAGTGGATACGTAAACATAGGCTTATTGACAAAATCTTGAAGTGCCAGGGATGCAGATTTAAGTGGGTTTTTTTGTTTTCAATTACAGAGTAAAAAGTGAGGGTGGGGGTGATTTTACACGCACGGAGTACGGGAAAGTAGTAGCTGAAAAGAAAAAAAAAAAGAACAAAAATCACTCATTTTATTTAAATTGTCTTACAAACTATCTATATCTAAAGTCTCTCTCTCTCTCTCTCTCTCTCTCTCTCTCTCTCTCTCTCTCTCTCTCTCTCTCTCTCTCTCTCTCTCTCTCTCTCTCTCTCTCTTCATTTTTTTCACCTCATCTTACCTGGAGGTATGCTGAACCTATATAGGTCTATCGTAGACTTTACTTTGACATCTCCCTTATCACTCAAAAAAATACGTAAACAAACAAACTAAACTATGAGGCATGCGCCCTGGCCAATACCTCTCCCTCCGTACGATGCCGTTGTCCAGTTTGTCCTTTGTTTCAGCTGCCTATCCTACAGGTGAAATAACAGTCACTTGTGTTGTCTGTTTGTTATACGAGCGGCATGCATGTTGCACGGTTCCCTTGATTAGGTGGGCCAGGGCGCAAGCCCTTCAAGCCCTTCCCCCCCCCCCCCCCCCCCCCCCCCCCCCCCCCCCTTTTTTTTTTTTTTTTTTCTTTTCGAAACCTTGCACAAGCGATCTAATGTTTTCCGTCGACACGTCCTTTTCACAAATAAACACAACCGAAAAAATCAGGAACCTAGGCATTGTTTATAACACCCCTTCCCCTTAAAAAGAAAATCTTTTCCAACTTGTTTTTAAAACTTTCCAAGGAGGGATGACAGAAAAAATCTTTAACAAACATGTTCAGGCTAAAAGTATACACACACACACACACACACACACACACACACACACACACACACACACACATATATATATATATATATATATATATATATATATATATATATATGTGTGTGTGTGTGTGTGTGTGTGTGTGTGTGTGTGTTGTTGTGTGTGTGTGTGTGTGTAAAAATCATTATACATATCATCAGGTCATTAATATTTAGCATCAGTGCATGACACTGCATACCATGTCCAAAAAAAAAAAACAAAAAAAAAAAAAACAATAATCCACATGTTTATAAACACACCAAGCATGATATTCAATAAAATCATAGATTAAAAAAAAGCATAAAATGTTATCGATGACATTTACATAACAGTCAAGTACACCAAGGATTTACACGTAACGCTGTCTTTCGTCCAGTTGAAGTTCAAGGCGCGGTTGCGATGAAGAGTCTCTGTCTATCAATACGATTCCAAGATGTCACTGAATAGCCATTGAAAATGCCATTGAAAAATAATCAACACACACACACACACACACACACACACACACACACACACACACACACACACTCAATCAATCAAAGGTTGGTTCTTCTTTGATTTTGATGCTAGCAAAAATCTGAGAGAGCGATGAGCAGTTTGCAAGACAAAGGTCAGTTCATCTAGGAATCGCGAAAACTTCTGAAGTTCACAAACAATAACGAAATAACGAAGTATTCTCATTGAACGGCAGAGTTCCACTGCTAGATAAAAACGTGAATTCTGCGTTTGGGGACTTCACGGGGGTCAGGGGGGGGGGGGGGGGGGGGGGGGGGGGGGGGGGGATGTGGAGAGAGAAGGGCAAGGGCATTCTTCTATCGAGGAAGACGTCCTCCAAATCAATAGATCTGGGGTCGAAATACTGTGGGAAGCTGGGCTGCAGAAGAATGGAGACGTGAGGATCTGCTGGATTTGCTGGGAAGTTTGCAGATACTCGTCGGTCCAGGCGACGTGGATCGCTGCTTTACTGGCATTACTTAGACTACAGAGAGATGGGCAGCTAAAGTCACAGAAACAGGCATCATTTGTTAGGTGAGGTAAGGTCAGATAATGTTGCTTATAGCCCAGCCGACCGCAAAGGGCCATACCAGGGCTGTCACCGCGTTGAAGTCAACTCACAAGTCATTCATTCACACAGCCCTTTAAAATACATCTCTAAACACACACACACACACACACACACGCGCGCGCGCGCGCGCAAATACCATGTCAAACTACAGCCGATACCATGTTGGGTGCAGCCAGAAGTAAAATAGATCCTTAAACAGATGGGCCTACCCCTCTCCTCCTCCAGCGCCCACACTTTTAACCCCTCCCCCCCCGCCTCTCTCTCTCTCTCTCTCTCTCTCTCTGGACATGAACTGTGTGAGTGACGGGTCGCGCAGTTCGAAGATCACAGCGTTTCCTTTTTTTTTTTTTTTTTTTTTTTTTTTTTTTTGTTTTATCCTGAGAGACAGGCAGTGGGTCATGACTTTTTTTCTCCTATTTTGTTTTTTTTCTTCTTCTTCTTTTCTTCCTCCAACCTCCGTCTTTTTTTGTGGGGCCTCCATCCTTTTTTTTTTCCACTTTTTTGTTCTCCAACTCTCACGCACCAGGCAAGTCTGTATGTTTTATTGCTACAAATGGACATTTTCGTGCTGACTTTAATGTTTTGGCGTTGATACAGCGCGTCAGAGTGTATTTTTGTACTAGTATTTGGTGTAGTAACATTTTCACATCGTATGTAACAACAAGATAGAAACAAACAAACAAACAAAAGAGAGAGAGAGAGAGAGAGAGAGAGAGAGAGAGAGAGAGAGAGAGAGAGAGAGAGAGAGAGAGAGAGAGAAATAAAGAAGAGAGGAAAGAAAGAAGGAAGGAGAGAGAAAGGCCCGGACATCCTCCGGGAACCATCCTTGAAACGAAAGACGAAAATAGTGTGCAAGGATGGTACGAGAAGTGCGCGAAGGACAAAAGGAAAGGGAGGAACAAGAAGAGAGAGAGAGAGAGAGAGAGAGAGAGAGAGAGAGAGAGAGAGGACACACAGATGTAATATAGATGGGAGTAGAGCTCGTCTCGCGAGCCGGCCTATTCACCTAGAAGCTCTCTTTATAGTGGAAAAAAGGAGACTACAAGGATGATACGAGAAAAGCCCTGCAGCAAGACAATCAGCATCAATGAGAGAGAGAGACGGGGGGGGGGGGGGGGGGGGGGGGGGGGGGAAGAGACAGAGACAGAGAGAGAGGGGAAGGGGGGTGGGGGTAGGTAGAGAGTGTTTCTTTATCAATGATTATGATTCAGTCTTATTATGATAGTACTGCGACATGCAATTCAAATTTACGGGAAATGTTTGATTACCTGGTTCATTTCTAAAATGATTGATAAGACAGAATCCGTCTCTAAGGTACTTATGCACATCTCAGTCAAGGAAATAACAAAACTTTTCCCCAATATTAAATCACTCTCATCATGCATAGTCTGTATGATTTACTATTGATGGACAATAACATGTAAGTTTTAATATCTTGTCGTCGTATGATACAAAGCGTCTGGGTTTATCAATGGTGTAATGTTTGGCGTGCTGACGCATTCATACCATTTCAAAAAGGACAGGCATGGAGATGGGGGCTACACGAAGAGAGAGAGAGAGAGAGAGAGAGAGAGAGAGAGAGAGAGAGAGAGAGAGAGAGAGAGAGAGAGAGAGAGAGAGAGAGAAATGGGTGGAAGGGGAGTGGAGCGATGGGGAAAGAGAAGGGAGGGAGCAATGGATGGGGAAGAGGGGGGAGCTGTGAATTCTTTAACATTTTTCATAATAGATTATCACGTACGATCAAAGCACCACCAGCCAACGTACATGCAATTTGCACAGGTAGGTTGTCATAACTTCTTTCCAACAATCATGTTGAAGATCAAATAACTGCATTTGCTTTGCTGACAGTTTACTGAGTTTATTACTGTTTAAGATTTTATTACTGTTTTCAAGTCGACTCAGATGCCATGTTGGCATCAAACTCCAATTTTCCTTTGGTGATTGAGAAATTTGCCAGCCCACTGTAAGTACATACATTTTTGGTCGTCTTTTATATTCACCATGTTTAGTCCACTTTTACTGTAATTGGATTCCATTTTTTTGTTTTTAACTTTTTCAAACGTTCTTCGATTACTGAATTTCCTTTGCCATAATATTTTGTACATCAATGTATTTAACTTGTTTAACACCGCTTCCGGTATGCCTATAGACTGCATAATAAAACACTACCTGCGGAAGTATGAAAGTTTTTATGACAAACAGTTTTACCGTGAATGCTTAGATCCCTCTTGCTCCAGTTTCTTATTAATTCTTGTATTTTGTTGATTCTCTTTTGCCAGTTTTCTTCAACATGTCCAGCCATTTTGTCTGTTTGGAAATATATACCCAGAATTTTAATTTTATCGACTATTGAGAATGGAAGATTTTGTTCATCAATCTGCTTACCTAATTTAAGTGCATTCGTCTTTTCTAAGTTCAATTTCAGTCCAGAAATCATTTTCAACGAATTAAGAATATTACAAGAAATGTTCATGTCTTGTCTACTTTTGAGGAACAATGTGTGTTATCTGCATATTGTTTAATTTTCAGGTACGCATCTCTTTGTCTGTCAGTAGATGGCATTTTTATTCCTTCGATTGAACTGCTTCTTATCGTGATGGCCAATATTTCCACCGCAAGATTGAATGCAAGGGGAGAAAAGGGACTACCTTGTCTTATCCCATAACTGACATCAAACGTTTTGGGAAGCCATTCGCTATGATTTATGTAACTTTGAGAGTTACAAATCAGAACAGACACCGATTTGTGAAAATTGGGTCCAAACCCAAACATTTCAAATGCATGCAAAATAAAGTCTTTGGAAATCGAATCAAACGTTTTGGAATAGTCTACGTCAAAACAAATAATCTGCTTTACCAGTTTTTATTCAGATATAGTTTACGACATCATCAATGGATCTTATAACAGTTGCAATATTTCTTCCCTTTATGTATCCTACCGGATCTTCGTTAACAAGAGTGTTTATGACTTTACCTTATCTATCTGTCAGTACTTTAGCTAGAATTTTATCAGCTGTATTTTTCAACGTTATAGGTATCCAGTTACTTAAATGTTCCCTTTCTAGGTCTTTGCCTTTATGAAGTAAAGTAATGATGCCTTGTCTCGGTGTGAATAATAATTCTCCTTTTCTATAAGATTCTGTGAAGGAATTAGTAACAAGCGGACCTAATTTCTCCAGAAGATTTCTTTTAATTCAGTTGACAAAACCATCGGTTCCTGGAGCGGAACCTTTTTTTTTTTTTTTTTTTTTTTTTTTTTTGAGAGCATTTCATGTTTCTTTTAAAGTTGTGCCTTCACACGAAGCAGCTTCATTTCCTTTCAATCGGGACAGATTTTCATTAAGAATAAAGTCGTCAGTGTCTTGATTCACATTGTTTGAAACTGTTTTCTGATCATGCATCGAAATGCAAAAAGAAACCTGTCCCTGTAAGATTTCCTTTTGGTCAGTAGTAACTTCATCTGACTCCTTTCAGTCCGTTAATATATTTTTTTTCTCCTTGCTTTTTCAAGGCTTCCAAAATATTTTGCATTTATTTTTCACCTTCACACACACACACACACACACACACACACACACACACACACACACACACACACACTGTCACGGACGGCTCAGCTTTTGAACTCTTTCTCGATAGGTCAACGTAGGGAAACTAGAGTTCTCTTCTGTTAATGGTTTTATAGTTCCCTAGTCACTTTTAGATACGTTCTAGACTTTCCGTACTCCTTCATATTCCTTTTCATTCATAAGGATCAGGGTCTCTTTATAGTGGTTCATCGTTGATTTTACTAACTTTTTCCTTCTATCCTATTGGGTGCCCCATCTTTTAGGAGTACGAAACCGTACTTTTCGCAACCCCTACTCCTTCGTGCGTGCGTGTGTCAAGTCAAGTCAAGTGAAGTGAAAGTGTGTGTGTGTGTGTGTGTGTGTGTGTGTGTTTCCTTTCTTCCATATCTTCTATTCTTAGCAGATGTGAGCCGCCCGTGGACCGTCCCTCCCTCATCACCCCTCCACGTTCTTCCCTTTTATTTTGTAACTGGGTCGGTCTTTTTGTTTGTTTTTTTTTGTTTGTTTGTTTGTTTGTTTTAGAGTGAAATCAAGTTTCCAGCCACACTAGTAGGGTCGTCTGGTTTTTCGTTTTCAGTCCGTGCGGGTTCCCAACTTCCCTGCATGACTGACTGCATGTGTGAACTGCTCAGATATAGGTTTTCGGTTTGGTTTGTGGAGTTGTAGAGACAGGGGGGGGGGGGGGGGAAGCATTTCGGAGGACCACGATCCTCAGTCTAGACAAGCTTCTTGAAACCATTCCTGGTTTGGCGAACCTCTTTGCTGGGGATCCTGAGGAGTTCCTGGTCACTTCGTTGTGACGTACGTTTTGGTGCCGGCCTGCCTGCGCTTCACCTGGGTCGAGACAGGAGACACTGGGTGTCCCACCCTACCCTCTCCATCCCGCTCACAAACTGCTGGTATAGTATTGTTCCGTTTGGTTTGCTGTTGGTTTAGAATTAGTATTTTTCGTCGGAAGTCTGGAAATTTGAGGTTCTGGTCAGAGCCCTTAGCAGATGACTGGGCGTGTATAGTTTCATATCATAAAATGCGCGTTATTCTTACAAAACCCCAGTTATTGTGAATTGTAAGTACGTTTATTTTGAGAGTTTTGGGGACCAAAGTGGTTTTGGTTCCATCATAGTACAGCTTGGTATCAAGCCATAGTCAATGTAAAGTTTTTTTGTGTTTTTTTTTCCCTTTTCGTTTTTGACTGAGAGACGAGACCCACGGTTGGTCCGGTTACATGAATACCCCGCAGTTCGATGATACGTGTGTAAAATCTGTTGGCGGGCCGAAATCTTCTGCCATGGTATGGGTTTTTTTTTATGTACAGCATATTTGCGCTTGCCACGGGACCGTAGATCCCATCTACGTGTTTGTTTTGTCAAGTTTTTTGGTTGTGAGCGCGCGGCGTGTATCCAGGCGCGTGCGAAGCCCACTAAATTCTCGTGCGGCGCTCGCGTTCCCCCATCAGCACTCTCCATCGCCCTGCTCTTTGTCTGTGTTGTGTTCCTGTTCGTCTGTGTACAAATGTGGGGGAAGGGAGGTGTGCATGGAGATGGTATTGAATATTACATGTTGAATTGTTTGATTTAGGGTAGGATTATATTATTGCACAATTTTGATGTTCTTACGTCGTATGGTTATGCTGATGAGCCATAAATTTTGATAATCATTAGTGAGACAGTTGATCAGCGAACTTTGTGCATTGTAGATGCTGTGAGTTTCGATACAAGAATTTTGCTGAATCACGGAACTGGCGCAGGCTTTCAGTCCCTCTGTGATTTCTGGTTAACCTCAGAATTGTGTAAACAAATATTGATATTACATGCTCGCGCATTTGTTTTTTCTTTGTGTATAGCGATTTGTCAACCTGTAATCCTTCTTTCGGAAATGAGGGGAAAAGAGGAATTAGAGAGGTGGAGTTTGGATATCATTTCCCCGTAATTGTTTCCTTTTATTGATTGCAGTCCCTTACTTTGTAAGCAGAGGAGGGGTTTTGGGGGCGTGTAGTAGAATTTATTAGGAGAAAGAAAGGAACAGTCAACACACAACAAATTAGAGAGTTCTTCCCTGTAGATCAGAGCAAGTTAGCAAGGAGGGGGGGGGTTTGACAGTGCTTACCTCTCCTAGCATAGTCACATAAGACACCCCAGCCAGCTCTATATTCTGGATCTATAATTATACAGTCCATGATCGGCTTGCAGAGTTTGTTTCATCACCGTCCCTCAGGTGTCCCAACTTTTGGTCACCTCCCCGTTTCTCCACCGTCCTACGTCTTCCACCTTCTCTGCACCTTCCTGCCCTGGGAGCGCTGGGCTGTTGACGCCATCCAGGCCGAGATCGGAGCCCCCAATGGGTGCTTGCACGAGGCCTCGCCAGCCACGGAGATCGCCGTCAGTTGGGGGACTCCTGCCGGATCCCCGAACCGTGAACCCCGTCGGTGTGGCTTCTGCGGCGCTGCAAGGACTCTCGTCCTCCGCTCCCACGGCGAGTCCCTTCGTGTTGTGTCGTGTGATTGTTGCTGGAGAGAGTGTGGTCTGTCTCCCCTTGCCCTTGTATGTGTGCTTGTGCAACGACAGTAACTGTAACCCGATTCTCGGGATTTGTGGCCAAGGTTTGCTACCCTTTGAAGGAAGTGACTGAAGCAACATGTGGCACATGCTCCTGTGTGCTGGGAGTTAAGAAGGTGCAGTCTTAGATCTGCATATGACCTTCTGCCCTTAAATGCAAACCTGGTGAATTGGGGGGGAAAACAGACGATCCTGCATGCCCCCTCTGCCATGAAAAACAAACAGTGGAGCATGTCCTAAGCTCATTTAAAGTAGCCCTGGCTCAAGGAAGTTACACATGGAGGCACAACCAAGTGCTCAAAGAGATTGTACAAGTAGTCTGGGCTAGTACCAACACCACAAAAGGAAAAATCTGGACTAAAAAAAACACCCGCAACATTCTTCACGGCAGGAGGCAGCAAATCATGGCCAAGAACAACAGTGCCACTCGGAACATGTAGGCAGAGTCTGCTGGACGGGGCAGATGACTGGAGTGCACTGCAGACCTCCCAGAATGAAAGAGTCACCCAGAGATCATCAGCAAGAGTGGCATGAGACCAGACATAGTAGTCCACTCTCAGTCAACCAAGCAGCCGATCATGATCGAGCAGAGGGACATCCGGAGTCATGAACCGGATGTTGCCCAACCTCCCCCCCCCCCTTGAGTGTCAGGAGATAAGGGCCGAAACTCGTGCTTGAAGGGGGCTTCTCTTCTGAGACTGTCTGCGCAGAACGCTGTCCACTAGTTTCTTTCTACTAAGAAAACTCAACATATTTATCTCTGATATTGGTTGTGTGTGCGTGTTGTGTAGTAAAACCTTTAGGCCTGAAGGCATGTGGCAGAAGCTTTGGGCAGACAGGTAGCATTTTCAGTTGGGATCTGGGGTCAGGGGGAGGTAACAAGAGTGGGGAACTCCATAAGGTTGGTGTTGTTACAAATATCAGATTGTCCCAGTGGCTCAGGTGGTTAGAGTGCGAGTCATTAATTGGAAAATGAGCATGTCCAGAGGGTCATGGGTTCGAATCCAGCCATAGTTAGCTCGTCCAGCATGGGGAAAAAAAAAGGGGGGGGGGGGGGGGGGGGAGCAGGGACATCCGAGTCATGAACCGGATGTGGCCCAACCCCTCCCCCCCCCTCCCCCCCGAGTGTCAGGGGATAAGGTCAGGGAATAAGGAACACTTGCTTGAAGGGGGCTTCTCTTCTGAGGACTGTCTGCTGCCACGCTGTCCACAAGTTTCTTTCTACTAAGAAACTCAACATATTTATCTCTGATATTGGTTGTGTGTGCGTGTTGTGTAGTAGATCCTTATGCTAGGAATGTCCCTCTTTCTTCTTTTGGGTTGAGTGGGATGGTAGCATTTTAGGTTGGGTATAGAGGATGGGGGTGAGGGGGTGGTAATAGAGTGGGGAATCCCCCACAGGTTGGTGTTGTTTTGGATTATATTTTCTTTTGTGAGTGTTTTTTTTTTGTTTTTTTTTTTTCACCCGTGTAGGTAGCTCAGATTCCTCTATAGGCACTTTTTCCCGACTTTCATTTTCCTCCCCTACTCCTCTCCTTGTCTGGTCTTTCTTTTATTCTTTTGTATGGGCCCTTTCCCATGGGGTGTGATTGATTTTGTTGGTGCTTGTCTATATGTAATGAAGTGTTGGTCTTAGCTGTTTACCTTTGCCACCTTGTGTTTTGTCCGTTAGTGTGTGGCGCGATTCGCGGATCCCACCTGGCCCTCTCCTGAAACCCTGTCAACTTTTCACACACACACACACACACCACACACACAACACACACACACACACACCACACACATTCACGAAAAAATCATCATCCTTGAAAATATGAACCTCTCTGTCTCTCTCTCTGTCTCTCTCTCTCTCTCTCTCTCTCTCTCTCTCTCTCTCTGTCTCTCCCTTTTTTTGACATCGATAATAGTATTGATTTCTTCGATAATTTGATCTGTGTGTAAAGGCGACCTTGAAGGTCGCTATACATACTTTTCTGACTCGGGATGCAGTATTGTCGATAACTTCATATTTTCTTTAGAACGTTTTTCGTCGTGGTTCATGTAGGTTCATGTAGGATCATTTACACGTGGCAGTCAGTATATGTTGTTTTCCTGAGGAAAACATTTTGTATGTCAAGAACAGAAACGTGTCATAGAAAAAATGTGTATGGAATGATGTAAATGCTAGTTTGTTTCAATATATGATGTGTAGTGTAGAAACTCAAACAAAATTAGATTCTGCGATACATTTATTAGATGTGGGCATAAGTCGCGCGTTAGACATGTTCAATGCTTGCATAAAAGAATATGCTGACTGTATGAAAATGTGTATATATTTCTGGATAGCAGTTAACATCCAGTGATTGGTATGATAATGAATGCGGTGCTAGCAAAAGAAATGCTAGGAATGTAGGCCTACTACGATTTAGTCGTCGCACATTAAAAATAGAAGACAGGAACGCTTATTCAATTGCTAGGCGAGAGCACAAGCATCTACTGCGGAGGAAAGGGACAGAGTTCAGTAAATCTGTACTGAAGAAACTCGTATCATCTATAAAATGTCGAGATGAATTTTGGGATACCTTTCATAGAGTTTCGTTCAAAAGAAAACCGCTTTAGAAACAACATTACTATTGATGTATGGTTTCAGCATTTCTAAACCTTCTTAGATACACATGTTGATAACACACCAATTGAGAAAGTGTTTGATGTGAGTAGTGCTGAGTATATTATGAACTGGCCAGTTACTCAAGAAGTATTATTAGCATAAAGAAAACTGAAAAATCGTAAGGCAGCCGGTAAAGAAAACTGAAAAATCGTAAGGCAGCCGGACATGACGGCATTATTGGTGAAATTATTTAAACATTCTTCTGACCAGGTGGTAAACTTCTTTCTGAAATGTTTAATAAATTATTTGATCGTGGTATGCTTCCGGAAAATAGGACTCAATCAGTTGGTCTGACATTCTACAAGAAGGGTGTTGTAAATAATCCCAGCAATTATCGAGGGATTTCCCGCAGTGACATTAGTAGTAAGTTGTTGGGATTGTTATTAATCATAGACTGCATGAATAGGTAGAAGAAAGTAATATCACAGGTGATAATCAAGCAGGCCTAAAAAAAAAAAAAAAGATTATCCGACGGATGACCATGTGTTTACTTGCTTGTGCTAGTGCAGAAGCAGCTTTCCTATAATAGAAAATCATACGTAGCTTTCACAGACTTCGAAAAAGCTTTTGACTCGATTAAAAGAAATCTTCTCTGGCCTGTCTTGCTTAAAATGGTATTAAATGTAAACTTTATAAATGTATTAGGAGTGTGTATGATAAAGAAAGAACAAAAGGTTCGTTTTGAAGAGAATATGCTGACAAAATCAACTGTTCAAGAGAAGTATAAAAAAAAAAAAAAAAAAAAAAAAGCGGGGGGGGGGGGGGGGGGGGGGGGGGGGGGGGGGGACTCGTGAAGCCCCGTTTTGTTTTGTTTGTTTATTAACGAGTTAGCTTTTGTAGTAATTAATAATTAATAATGGCAGACATGGTGCCTTGCCTTCGATTGATGGCTTTGAATTTTTTTTTTTTTTTGTTTTTTTGTTGAATGATGATTTATTTTGATGTCAGAAAACTGTTATTGGTTTACAAAACACAACTGAATAGTTTACAACGTGCTGCTGGACCTCTGCAATTAATGATGAGAAAAAAAGTAGTATCATCATTCTATCCCGTGAAGGTGGATATCTAAGCGCTCGAGAAAGGTTGTTGCATAATGATATTCTTATGCCATTTGTCAAGGCCTACAGATATTTGGGGTATAATATTCTCAACACAGTTTCGTTGGTGCAAGTAAGGACTTCTCAAGTAAGGCTAAAATGTGAACTTTGTATCATGAAAAAGTTACTTACTCAAATTATTCTTCATTCACATTCTTTATCAAACTCCTTGACAGCCAGGTTCAGTCGATTGTGGAATATGATTCTGAGTTATGGGGATTAGAAAAGGCGGCTATCTATAATCGGTTCATGTTTTCGCTTTTAAGTTTTAAGTGTTGACAGACGTACTCCGAATGATCTCGTTTATTGCGAAACTGGTCGATTTCCAATTTTCATTGTTTCTGCTGTTAAGTGTATCCGGTATTGCCTGAAATTGCTTCACTTGGAAAATACTAGAATGCCTCGTAAAGCGTATAGTATGTTGTATGACTTAGATACCAAAGGCAAACACAATAGGATAACCAAAGTGTGCTTCTGTCTGTTTGAATGTGGATCTGGATTCGTCAGGTTGAACCAAGGCGTTGAGAACGTGAAAGTCTTTTCCTTTTTTTTTTTTTTTTTTTTTTTTTTGACAGCATCTGCTAGGTTGCAGGGGCTAAAAATGGTCTGATCATTTTCATAATAGTGACAGATTTGATTTTTATAGGATTTTTTCATATACTCATGACATGAAGTCTTACTTCAACACAGATATTGATAGGCATTTAGAGCATGTAACAGCGAAAATTAGGTAAGGAATATCTGTGTTAGTTTGCCTTCATTTTAGATATCGAACGTGTAATACTTGTGATTTGATTTGCCCTTATGCAGGGAATCACAGGAGACAGAAATACATTTTGTGCTTTATGCCCAGTTTTCAGGAGCATCAGAGAAAAGTTAATTGAGCCAAATATTACAGACATGCCATCTTTGTTTATGCTCAATCTACTTGTATCATCCACTTCTACTGAAATTGTCAAATGTTTTCCTTCCTTTCTGAACAAAGCCTTTAAACTTAAAGAAATTGTTTCTTCTTGAATATGTGACGATTTGATCTGTATATGATCCGTGTTATGTTTAATATTGAAAGTAGCAAGAACTATAACTCTATGTGAAAGTCTAATGCATGCGGAAAGAGAATGCGCAGAAGGCCAACGGTTGCATGTCCAGATGTATGGTGGTGAATGATCACAGCGTTCCTTTAGTAAACATCGTTTGGAGTTTGCAACTTGTGTGTTAGTGTCGTTGTTGCGTGCCAACATCAGCTAATCTAAACACATCATTTCCTGGCGACGAGGATACAAAGGTATGGCAAATTTACCGAGTTTTCCGTCATTCAGTGTACATGCAGACGAGCAGTCAGCTGGCCCAAGATGGAAAAAGTGGGCTAGATAGATTCGAGAATCTTTTATGTGCTCTTGACATTAAAGACGACAAAAAAGAAGAAGGCCATGCTCTTACATTATGTTGGAGAAGAAGCTTATGATATATATGATAGCTTTACTGACCAACAAAAGGGACTTGGTGCAGTCAGACAAACTCCATATGGAAATGTTCCAGATGAATTCGGTGTTGCAAAAAAAATCATTGACCGAATTTTTCACTCCAAAGAAAAAAACACTACTTACGTAATTTTGAAATTTCGGCAGGCTTCTGAGAAACGATTGATTCGTTTTTTACACACGTTTGCGCACATTGGCAAGTACTTGTGAATTCCATGATGCTGATAAAGAAATCCTTTCTCAGATTTTACAAGGATGTACGTCTTCCAGAATAAGAAGAAAAGCCTTGAAAGACAAATACACATTGAAGCAAGTGTTAGATGAGGCCAAAGCGCTCGAGTTGTCAGAATCAAGAGCTTCAGTGATGGAAGGAAAAAGTGTAGATCTAAATGCTGTGTCTAGCCGCAGATCTAGCGGTGACAATTTCAAACGCACAGACAGCAGCAATGATTCCGGTGCAAGTGGTTTTGGTGCACATGGCCGTGGAAACTTTTCACAACGTGGTCACAAGGTCAACAGAGGCAGATCTACTCATCGTGGGCGTGGGGCGAGACAACACAACAGTCCGAGGATCTTCTCGTCATCCTGGTTCTCATCGTGGTGGTTTCACAAGACATTGTGACACAAACTTTGTCATTACTGTGGTGGTCCATCTTCACATGCGTCTTGTCCAGCGAAGGGGAAGGAGTGCAGACGATGTCATAAGATGAATCATTTCGCCCGTGTTTGTATCTCCAAACCAGAGGTAAGGCAGATTAACTCTTTTATGCGCGAGCATGGACGACGAGAGTATGGATCTTCAGAGTCAAGTGATGAATCTGTGTTCAATGTCAGTGACAGACATACATCAAAAACTCCAGTAATCACTGCAAGCATTCTGAAAGCAAAAGTGAATTTTTTGATCGACACTGGAGCGAGTGTGAACATTTTGAGTGGACATGTTTATGATAAACTTAGTGTCAAACCTAAGTTGCAGAGTCCATCTCCTCTGATTTATGCTTATGGCTCAAAAGATCCTCTTCCTGTGCGTGGATTTTTCACCACTAACATTGTATACAAAGACAAACATGCAAAACAAACATGCAAACGCAGGTTTTTATGTTGTGAACACAAGCAGACTTCAGTCTCAGTCTCACAATCTTCTTAGTGCAGACACTGCGCAAGCACTGAACATTGTTCATTTTGCATTTTCGTCTTCTGCCTCCACATCCATTCCAGATCAGTTTCCTTCACTCTTTGATGGAGAAATGGGAAAGATAGATGGGGGTACAGTCAGATACACATTGACACTAAAGTCCAGCCTGTAGCACAACGCCATAGGCGTATCCCTTTTCATGTACGCAAAGATGTAGAAGCGGAGCTAGAACGTTTAGAGAAGTTAGATGTGATCGAGAGAGTCACTGGTCCTACTCCGTGGATTAGTCCTGTGGTGGTGGTACCCAAGAAGACTAAAGGAGTCAGAGTGTGTATTGACATGCGTGAAGCAAATAGGGCGATAGGGAGAGAAAAGCACCCTATAGTACCCAAATGCCAAATGATCTGATTGCTGATCTTAATTCTTCTACAGTTTTCAGCAAGCTAGACTTGACAAAACGCGTATCATCAACTTGAACTGGAAGAATCAAGTCGCTATATTACCACACATTTTTTCAACGCATGCAGGATTGCGCCGGTACAAAAGACTTCTGTTTGGTGTTAATGCTGCATCGGAAATTTTCCAGAAGACCATTGCGGATCTTCTCAGTGACATTCCAGGTGCTAGAAATTTGTCTGATGATATCATAGTGCATGGCAAGACGCAAGCTGAGCATGATGAAAACCTGAGAAGAACTCTGAAGCGACTTCAGGAAAAAGGAGCAAAACTGAACAAAGAAAAATGCAAGTTTTCTGTCAACAACTCACTTTCTTTGGACATGTGTTCAGTGATAAAGGAATCTCAGCTGATCCTAAAAAAATCAAATCCATTATTGGCACTGACTCACCCAAGAATGTTGCAGAAGTGCGATCATTTTTGGGTATGACCCAGTATGCGTCCCCGCTTCATTCCTAAGTATGCAACACTTACTGAACCTCTGCGTCAACTGACAAAGCAAGATGTCCCCTGGAAATGGTCTGAAGTTGAACAGCAAGCTTTCAGCAACCTGAAAGAAGCATTGACAGGAGCAAAAGTCATGGCATATTTCGATCCAAACAAGTCAAACGGAAATCATTGTAGATGCTAGTCCTGTTGGTCTCGGAGCGATCTTCACTCAAGAAGGCAAGATTGTCAGTTATGCAAGTCGTGCATTGACAGAGGTCGAACAACGCTATTCACAGACTGACCGGGAGATGCTAGCTGTAGTGTATGGTGTTGAGCACTACCATCTGTATCATTTCGGCTCAACATTCACTGTTGTAACGGACCATAAACCACTTTTGGGAATTATGAAAAGCCGAAAGCCAGCTACAGCAAGAATTGAACGTTGGCGTCTTCGTCTTATGCCATACGAGTTTGATCTTCAGTATCGTCCAGGAAAAAATGACAGAAATCCAGCAGATTTCATCAGTAGACACCCACACACTCAGCCTGAGAGAGACAATGCAGGCGAAGCTTACACCAAGTTCGTCAGCAAGAACGCAGTTCCCAAAGCAATAACTTTTCAAGAAATTCGAACTGCCACACAACAGGATTCCCAGTTCCAGAAACTGAAGATGGCAATTGAAACAAATAGGTGGAAAGATTCTGACCTTTCTTGTTTTGCCCGTTTCAAGGATGAACTGTCTGTCTGTGATGATGTCATTCTTCGTGATCATCGAATTGTGGTTCCCCTTTTTTGCAACAGAATGTTGTTGACATCGCTCATCATACACATCAGGGGATAGTCAAGACCAAACAACTCATCAGAGAGAAGGTGTGGTTTCCAGGAATAGACAAATTAGTGGAAGAGACGATGAAGAAATGCATTCCGTGTCAAGCCTCATACCCTGGTCACTCACAGCGTGAACCTCTGTGTCCAGCACCACTTCCTTCTGAACGCTGGTCTGAAATCGCAGTTGATTTTGCAGGCCCATTTCCCTCTGGTCACTACGTGCTAGTTGCCATCGATGAACATAGCAGATACCCTGAAGTTGAGGTGATTCCTTCAACATCAGCAACAGTCGTCATTCCACATCTGAATGATATATTTGCACGACAGGGTTTTCCCCCAAAGTTGTCAAGACTGACAATGGTCGACCGGTCCCCCATTCCAAAGTTCAGATTTCCAGGACTTCGCAAAACAGTCAGGTTTTCACCATAGGAAAACTGCTCCATTATGGCCAGAAGCAAATGGTGAAGCAGAGCGTTTCATGAGAACGTTGAACAAGTATGTTCGAGCTGCCACAGCTGAAGGCAAAGACTGGAGAATGGAACTTCCTGATTTCCTTCGCAATACAGAGCTACGCCACATGGTGCAACAAACATGTCCCCATTTGAAGCTCTGACCGGAAGGAAGATGAACATTGGTATTCCTGCAGTTCCCAATTCCCCTACCATCCCAGCTCACCACGTCTAGCTCACATCAAATGAAGATGAACAATTATGCTGATCAAAGACGACACACAAGAGAGTCTGGCATTAGGACAGGTGACCATGTCCTTGTGAAGCAACGGAAAAAGAAACTGACCCCGTTGTATGATCCCCATCCCTACATTGTTGTGAAGAAAAACGTGGTAGTATGATTGTTGCAAGACGAGGCAATCATTTCGTCACACGAAATTATTCATTCTTCAAACCAGTGCAGATTGACATTCCTTCTGAAGAAGAAGAGGAAGAAGTTGAGGCATATCATCAGTGTGATTTTCAACCAGAGGCAGTGACTCAAACACCATCAGTTTCACCATCAAGATCAAAAGAGATGCCTACTCCAAGATCTTCACCAGTGCCTGAATCACCAATAGATGTGTCTCTACAGCAAAGCAGATTCACAGAACCGGCTCAGGCACAATCAGATCAGACAATTCCAAGAAGTTCTCAAAGAACTGGTGGTGTTGCCAAAGAAATTCAAGGACTTCATCATGAAATAAACATTTTGCATGTTGCTGTTTAAATTCCTGTTTACAGCAACAAGAGCACTGACACTGTTTCTTTTAAAGCATGTTTTATGTTCCGTTCAGCTAAATTCAGTTTTGAATTTGATGTTAACAGTGTGGAAAAAAAAAGAATATTTCAGGTGTTTCATTTTCAAATATCATCTAAGCTTTTAGTTACATAGTATGTAAGATAATTGCTAATATATTTGGACTTGAGTTATAAACTTAGACTCATTTTAATCTTACGAAATAGACTTGAATTCAATCAAAGAAATCTCCAACTGTTTCACAGTGACATTTGGTGTGAATCGTCAACGTGAACATTTAGCAATCTGGGTTATTATACTCCTAAATTTATGCATGTTGCACGTTAACTTTATGATTGATTACAGAATGCATGCTACATCTGTTGCGAATAATATTAATACTAAATTTGCAACTAAATTGGCGAGGGATGTTATGTTTAATATTTGAAAGTAGCAAGAACTATAACTCTATGTGAAAGTCTAATGCATGCGGAAAGAGAATGCGCAGAAGGCCAGCGGTTGCATGTCCAGATGTATGGTGAATGATCACAGCGTTCCTTTAGTAAACATCGTTTGGAGTTTGCAATTTGTGTGTTAGTGTCGTTGTTGCGTGCCAGCATCAGCTAATCTAAACACATCAATCCGTATCATATAATTGTTTATAATTAATGTTCTTTGCCTGGGCTATGGCCTGATATGAATAAATAAATCTCTCTCTCTCTCTCTCTCTCTCTCTCTCTCTCTCTCTCTCTCTCTCTCTCTCTCTCTCTCTCTCTCTCTCTCTCTCTCTCTCTCTCTCTCATTGAAACTCCTTAAAATCATAACGACGGTGGACAGAATGAAGTATCCTAGAAAGTTAACGATGCGATCATGAAGAAAAAGGGGGAAGGGACGGAGGGAAGTGGGGGTGTGTGTGTGTGTGTGTGTGTGTGTGTGTGTGTGTGTGTGTGTGTGTGTGTGTGTGTGTGTGTGTGTGTGTGTGTGTGTGTGTTCGGAGGGGTGGGGGTAGGGGTGGGGAGGAAGGGAAACAGCTGAGATCAGAAGACAAAGGGAAACTACATGTGTATCACCTAAAACGATTCGCTTACGTAGTTGTTTCCCTTTAAAAAAAAAAAATTTGAAATGCAACCGTATAGATTAATTACGTTCTGCTCTTTCTTCTTTATTTCAAGAGTTACTTAGGGACGTTTGTGCCAATATGATAAATTTGTCGGCAAAAGAAGGGTAAAACCTCATTCATAACTATTTTCAAGAAGCGCGGAACTGCTCAACTTGTACAATTTAGTGAAAGACGGAATTATTTTATGTTAAAAGTAATTAAAAAAAAAAAAAAAAAAAAAGCAGAATGACAAGAAACAATACGGGATACTTGTGTTTTTGTATCATTTTTATTATGATTTTTACGCATGTAAAGTCTAGCAGTGAAAATAGTTTGGACATCGCTGAAGTTTAATCAGGTGAGCATGCTTCCAGTACAAAAATAGATCACTTTGCCCACCCTTCACCCTCCCCCTAAAGTCATGACAGTTTACATTGGGAATCAGCCAATAGGCGCCTTCGTTTGATTTCTTGCGAGGCGCAGCAGAGAACATGGGACCATCATGGCTGAAGCGACGACGGTAGTGGAGGGGAAAGTGAAATATCGTGAAGGCAAAAAGGTAAGCATTCGTTATTTGGTTATTATCAGTCTCATCATCGATTGTATAACCTCTTGGTACAGTACTTTTGTCTGGATTTCGTTTGCAGTGGAAGTCACGATGGTGTGTCGTAAAGAAGCCGTCACCCGTAGCTGGTAAGTTGCTTCGAATTTACTTCTGCTAGCATAGTAATAGTTTACGTAGGAGTAGCAGTAATAGTAGACTGATGCGTACGTTCGGGGATTAATACACTTACACTGAAATCAGATGTAAATAAATAATGCGTATTCTGTGAGCACCAGGTATAATCGAAAACGTTCGCGTGCGCGTCATTTGTCAGCTGCAAGTAAACCAGGGCGCAACTTTCTGTATTAACATACAAATCTTTGTGAAGTTTGCCAGGGTAGATAATTGTAGTGCGCACTCGCGAGTAAACATTGCTATTGTTTCGTTTTAATCTTTTGCATGAAAAGGCCTAAAAAACGATGCGTAGAAAGTTGACACTAATCAGTTTTTGACTTTCAGGTTTTAATTTCATGTACGCAAGAAGTGAATTACAACCAACGGTGATCAAACAATTGCTTTGATTCATGAAGCATGTGTTTGGCTAGATAAGACAAGAAACAGTAAAAACAAGTGGGATAACTTTTGCTCCCATAAGAAAACCTAACGCAGAATAACTTTTATTCAAGACTGGCACAGCCTTTTAAACATGAATAAAAGTCAGACAAATACAAAGACGAACAATCTAATAGTGGGGCGAAAAAACAAGTGCAGGCCATTAACTCAACTGTCTTCATAGTTCTTGAATAAAAGTTACTCTGTGTTCGGTTTTCTTATGGGAGCAAAAAGTTACCCCACTAGTTTACTGTTTGTTGTTTACTGTTCCCGCCTCATTTCATTTCCAATTTCGTTTCGATTAAATTGAGGTTATTTGTATTTGTTTCTGTCCGTCTTGTGTTTGTCTTTTGATCTCCCTTGCATCCTTGGGTGGATCCTCAGTCGTAGGCTCAAAGATTGCCCCCAACATTTTGTACTATTTGCATAATGTCTTTAGTTTTTCAGCAACTGTTTTCCTCCCCCACACTTTCGTTTGGCTTCACTTTACTACCTTCACTGGCTGCTTTGGAGGTGCTGTTGATTCTTTTTTGCATCCTTGGTGGTGAGAGAACACCATGGTATTATGGACTGTGGTGTGTCTCTGTTTGACGCCAGGAGCGCAGACACAACCAGCTGTGTCTCCCTGATGAGTTCTGATCCAGTAGACGAAAGGCCTCGGAGCAGGCAATACAAATATATCTGCCATCAAAAGGGATTACAATGGTTCCTTATGCAGCTAGTGAAGAGTTTTCATATCTGTAATATATTTTCTTCATTTCATGTTCCCAGTTTCTCCATCTTCAACCGTCCCCCGCTTTAAGTCCTAATCTTTGCCAAGTCATTACTACTAAAACAGTTGAGTTGTTAGCCTGCGCTTGTTTTTCTCACCACTATTAGATTGTTTGTCTTTGTATTTGTCTGACTTTATCAAGTTTAAAAGGCTGTGCCAGTCTTGAATAAAAGTTACTCAGTGTTAGGTTTCCTTATGTGAGCAAAAGTTAACCCACTTGTTTATTGTTTACTGTTCCCTGCCTCATTTCATTTCCAATTAAGATAAGATACTGTTGCGTATAGCCCAGGATCAGCACTAAACAGATGGACCATTGATGAGGTCGGACATTACAGAACTGCCATGCAATTAAAATGCCATTCAGTAATTAAAACTTTGTTGTTTGATTTTTTAACAGAATTGTCAGGAGCATGAAGTGCACTTATGTATTCATTCCAAAAATTGGGATTTGAATGTATTTTGCAGATGTTTAATTGAAAAACAAAACTTCTAAATTCAGTCAAACATGTTGGACAATGCAGTTTCAGTATCAACTTCAAATTGCATCTTTTCAATCACTGGCAACAGCTGTTGCTGTCTTCATTACATAGTTCATTGCCATAATTTGGGGAAAATACTTCCTGAAATGTCTGCCAATCATCATCTTCAGTTCCCTCTCGCTGTTGCTCATGTGGATGAGAATAAGTTGCTCAGGTGGATGAGAATAAGAGGTTTGTCGAATCGTTGTAAAGTGCATTAGGATAGTTATTAAACAGATGAGGCTCTGGGAAGGCAAACTGTAGAAAATTGTAATTTGGTCTTTGTTTTGGGGGGCGGGGGGGGGAGGGGGGTAGGGGGGAGTCACTTAGAACTACAAAGTAGCATCAAGCAAAATCAGAAATATTCTAGGTAATGTTATGCTCGCCATGAGAACAATCTTACATCCCACAGTGAGACTGTAATAAAATTAATTGCATTCTTTCTTCCCTAATCAGACATTCAAGAACATCAGAAGGTTGAAGCACATATGGAATAGCTTGTTATGCCTACCTGTGTGTGTGTGTGTGTGTGTGTGTGTGTGTGTGTGTGTGTGTGTGTGTGTGTGTGCGCATGTGTGTCCATGCATGCGTGCTTGTGTGTGTGTGGGAGGGGGGGGTGGAGGGGAGGGTAGGGGGAAAGGAGAGAAAAGTCAAGTAGATGCAAAAAATATGACTGGGCATCATCCTTTATGTCAGACTGAACAATATCAACCTGCTAAATAGCCATGCTATTGCAGCAAAAACTGTATATAGGTCTGTATTTAGCATAGTCATTGCAAGGCTTATGTCAGAATACACGTTATCTAAGACATTGGTGACGTTACTCATGCAAAGTGGGAAAAGAATAGTATTGATATGGCAGATATGAGATGTGTATTCTGACAGGTTGAGAGTGCATAATTAAGGAAATTGGCAAATATGGGAAATGAGTTATTTGCCAGCGTTACTACCAAATGACCACTTGCTGAACTGTTAATATTAGCTAGCTGTAGCCTGTTTAACAACTCAAGAACGTCTTTGGATATTTCAGGTTTGGAACTTTAATACATTTCAGTATGTTGAATCAATGAAAGTTTAAAGAAAGAAAAGGTGTAACTCTTAACACCAGCAGTGTAGTGTGGTGAGACATTAATCTCCCTGATAAAGACTGAAAGACAGCTGAATGTGCAATGTGATTTTGATGCTAAACTTGTATGGCCAACCATGCAATGTCAGAGTGTGAATACAGATTTTATGGGGTTTTGTGCAGAGGTTTTGTGTGTCTGTGTCTGTCTGTGGTATGTGCATGTGTGGGCGCGCCCCTTGTCAGTAGTTGCATGGGTTTCAAGAACTGTGTCTGGAGTAAAGACAGCACACAACATGTCACACAAAATGTCTTGTGGGGATATCTCATTCATGGTGTGTTATGGTGTATGGTTACTGACTTACTGTCATTGGTTGTACATGTAGTTTGAGAAAAACAGAATCTTGAATGGAATGGTATAGGGGGAGAGGAGGGGTGGAAAACAGGGATGAAATCAAAAAATGGACAGGTAATTCATACTTTGAAAAAAAGACCATATTTGGGGAACATGAGGTGTGTCTCTGTCACTAATACAGGGTTCACATTTATCAGTAATTGTTGTTATTTTACTGGTTCAGATAACGAAACACAAGCTAAAATATTTGCAGTTTGGTTGGGGTGAAAGTGGACTGTTGCATTCATGCACGTGACTTGTACTGATTGCTATGACCAGGCCACCATTATTGTTTGATCTACTTGCCTTTACTGAGCTTGCTCTACTAATGTTATTTATTTCAAGCATGATTACAGATTAGGAATGGTTACAATGCACAAGTTTGTGGAACTTTACTAATGAGATTCCTGTAGCGATTATCAAGTGCTTGAAAACATCGAAAAGTATCTTGTGTTTGTGCATTTCCTCACACCCACACTAGCTCACATATGCTCAAGCATGCATAGGCACTGTGCGTGTACTCGCATATACATACATACACACACCAAGCGTGCACGCACACACGCATGTACACACACACACACACACACACACACACACACACACACACACACAAGCATATGAATACAATATATACATGCATGCCCATATATCTGTTTATACACCTACTCCCATACAACAGGATAAAGATCCAGACTGTGGCAGAAGTCACTGAATAAATTTTAACTTAAACCAAACAAACAATGCTAAAGACATTTCCCCAATCAGCAGTCATTTTACAGATGGTAGCAGCAATACCCTTTGTCAGTTTGGCAGCTCATCTCCTAATGGTCTACAATCAGACCAGTCAAGGTAGGCTGTGGGTGGGATCCAAAACAAACTTATGATGCATGTGTTAAGTCTGTGAACTCAGTCGTTGAGTCAGTGCATGCATCAGGTTCTCGGGTGCCGAGTGAAGGCACT
>JADBJO010005571.1:130000-132500 GCA_016801955.1 Conus betulinus
CTCTCCACTTTGGGATGTTAGGAGCTCTTTCAGCATAAATAGTATCCCCACTGCTCAGAAATTCTGTGCTCGTAATTTCTGCTTTTCTGCCACTGACCTCGGCTCTGGCTATGTATCTTTATCGTTCTGTTGTCTCATCTTTGTTTTGTTGTGTGTGTGCGCGCACATGTGTGTGTGTGTGTGTGTGTGTGTGTGTGTGTGTGTGTGTGTGTGTGTGTGTGTATTGGGTGGATGCATTTGTAAACCATAGACTTACATTAATTCTGTAAAGGCAAGGCACTTCTTTTCTTTTCTTTTTTTTTTTTTTTTTTTACAAATTTTAACATGGCACATTTTTCGTTTTGTTTGTTTGATAGGTTATTGCTAAAATAATAATGAGGCCAAAGCCTCACTCTACCCTTACACACACACACACACACACACACACACACACACACACACACACACACACATATATATATATATATATATATATATACAGGGAGAGAAGTTTTTTTCTTTTTTAATTTGTTTCTTCTCTTATGGAGTAGAAAGTGTCAGTATTTATTTCATCCTGTAACAACAAGGATGTTGCTGCTGCCTCAGCATTCATTACTGCATTTCAATCAGCTATGGGGAATAACGTAGCAGGACTCGTCTCGTCTCCCAAGTGTCATGGTCTTGGACAAGTGGCTGAAGAGAAGCAGCTTTGTCCATAGAAGCAAACAGCTCTCCTAGCAGTTCCAGGACTACCCGCAAAAGACGCCCAACCCTTCCACACATCAGACTTGCCAGTACCCTGGACAGCAGGCTAGCCTGATATCAAGGTCTGCACTGTGGTCTGGTATCTCCTCCCTTGAGGATGGGGGAGGATGAAAAGGTAAAGCACAACTTGCCCACGCCGTGATTGATAAAAAATACCCTCTGGAAGAATGGTCAGACCCAAGTATACGTTATCTGATGAGCAACCACGAACATTGTTGATGGTTGGAGATACAACTTACAAGCATCTTGGTAAGATTTCTCAATGGCAAGACCACAGGATGTAGTGTTGGCACAGTGAAACTCTGCGCAAGCTGCAAGGTTGTGAGCAGAAGCCGTTGCGCTGGCTGCCTACATTGTTCAGGCCTCAGACAGACTATCACTCCGCATGTTTTTGTGTCTGACACCCTCCCAGACCATCAGGCATAGCAGAACAGCAAGATGAGATTGTTCACTTGCACAACAGACTGAACTGTTGTAGGCACTGGAAATTGACAGTGGTCACCTCTCCACCCTGCCCCTGTGGGCAGGAAGACTAGACTGGTGTCCTCTCCACCCTGTCCCTGTGGACAGGAAGACCAGATAGTGTCCTATCCACCCTGTCCCTGTGGGCAGGAAGACCAGATAGTGTCCTCTCCACCCCTGTCCCTGTGGGCAGAAAGACCAGATAGTGTCCTCTCCACCCTGTCCCTGTGGGCAGGAAGACCAGACTTGGTGTCCTCTCCACCCTGTCCCTGTGGACAGGAAGACCAGACTGGTGTCCCCTCCACCCTGTCCCTGGGGACAGGAAGACCAGACTTGGTGTCCTCTCCACCCTGTCCCTGTGGACAGGAAGACCAGACTGGTGTCCTCTCCACCCTGTCCCTGTGGACAGGAAGACCAGACTGGGTGTCCCCTCCACCCTGTCCCTGGGGACAGGAAGACCAGACTTGGTGTCCCCTCCACCCTGTCCCTGTGGACAGGAAGACCAGACTGGTGTCCCCTCCTCCTTGTCCCTGTGGACAGGAAGACCAGACTGGTGTCCCCTCCACCCTGTCCCTGGGGACAGGAAGACCAGACTGGTGTCCCCTCCACCCTGTCCCTGGGGGCAGGAAGACCAGACTGGTGTCCCCTCCACCCTGTCCCTGGGGACAGGAAGACCAGACTGGTTGTCCCCTCCACCCTGTCCCTGGGGACAGGAAGACCAGACTTGGTGTCCCCTCCACCCTGTCCCTGTGGACAGGAAGACCAGACTTGGTGTCCCCTCCACCCTGTCCCTGTGGACAGGAAGACCAGACTGGGTGTCCCCTCCACCCTGTCCCTGGGGACAGGAAGACCAGACTGGTGTCCCCTCCTCCTTGTCCCTGGGGACAGGGAAGACCAGACTGGTGTCCCCTCCTCCTTGTCCCTGGGGACAGGAAGACCAGACTGGTGTCCTCTCCACCCTGTCCCTGGTGGCAGGAAGACCAGATTGGTGTCCCCTCCACCCTGTCCCTGTGGGCAGGAAGACCAGACTGGTGTCCCCTCCACCCTGTCCCTGTGGGCAGGAAGACCAGACTGGTGTCCCCTCCTCCTTGTCCCTGTGGGCAGGAAGACCAGACTGGGTGTCCCCTCCTCCTTGTCCCTGTGGGCAGGAAGACCAGACTGGTGTCCCCCCTCCTCCTTGTCCCTGTGGGCAGGAAGACCAGACTGGTGTCCCCTCCACCCTGTCCCTGGGGGACAGGAAGACCAGGCTGGTGTCCTCATCACCCTGTCCCTTGGGACAGGAGGACCAGACTTG
>JADBJO010005571.1:137500-158400 GCA_016801955.1 Conus betulinus
TTTTTCCCCTAAAACCTTCAGTACAGAATCAACATTTTGCTTCATTGTTTATTGGCTGGGGGGTTTGGGTGAGGGAATTTCAAATGAAGAGGTGGGGGAGGGGATTCTGAAAAAAAGGAGAATAAAGGTGATTTGTTTTGTTGCCAATCAGCAAGTACTAAATATGAAATCTGTATTCTCTGTTACTTATGTGTGTTTGATTTGTTTCCCTTACATGAAACAGGCAGTACTCTGCCTTCTCATGATCCACGTTTTGGTTTCGGGACTCATTCATGGATGAATCGCAACACACATAATGGGATGCGGTGCTACAATCTTGTATTCAGACCTGTGCTCTCATACTCTTCTGGAATAGTTTGTGCACCATTTTACAACAATGACAGTTTGGAAAATTCCATAATACACATGGAAAAAATACACATGAAGAAAATGTCCAGGCATGTATTAACATTCATGTTGAAAGTAGATTTTTGTTTGTTTTTATTTTTGTTTAAAGCTTGGAGGTGAGAAACTGGCCCCTTTTTTTTAGTATGATGATATGACCTTGTGAAGAACAATAAGAGATCTTGGGATCGGGAGAGCATTGAGCTTCGCAAAGGCCGAGTGAATCCAATATCCCACTGTTTTTGCTGATCCACATCATGGGATCCACGCCAAAGTTTAACATCCTTGGTTATTGGGGTTGGGTGTATGCCACTCACACATGCACACACACAACAAACACACACGCATATGTATGGCTTACACTTCCGCACGCATGCATGCACATAAACACACTGAGGAAAAAAGAGGAGAGGGACACGTGTACCCATTTCCTTCCACTGTGCCTTGTTTTCCTGCTCTGAAAAAAAAGCATCGATGGTACATTACAAAAGTGTGCTGGATGGCAAAGAGGGTGGGGGGAATTAAAGGGGAGGACCCTAGGGGGGTTAAAAAGAGACCGGGCGGTTAAAAAGAGAGAGGCGGTTTTGCCAGGTGCGAGTGGTTCCCATCCTCTCTGGCATAGAGGATAAAGACGGATGATGGGGAAGGTTTTTATTAAAGCATCCTTATGTTACCGAGAGCATGCACCTGTGCGGCTTGCACAGTGGAGGCATTTGTATATGGCCTGAGCAGGACACATATGCTGCGGAATTCGCATGCTTGTGATGTATGCACATTGGCTTCTTTATAGGAATTTGTATCTGCCTGCGGGTGCCCAATCTGTCGTGCCGCTTGTGTGCTGTTGAGCTAGCGCGTTGCTTCTCTCCCCCTCCCCCTCCACTCTCTCTTGCTTCTCTCTGTGTGTCTCACACCACACACACACACACACACACATCACACACACACACACACACACACCCACACACACACAATACATGCACACACACACACATGTGTACTACACAAGTGTTTGAGTATGCAGTAACACACGGCTCTCTCACACAGCACACACTTGCGACTGTGTGCATTGCAAACAAGCATTTGCACACACACAAGCATTTCTCACACACACACACACACCCACACACACACACACGCACACTCTGTCTCTCTCTCTTCTCTCTCTGTTCTCCTCTCTCTCGTCCGCTCTCTCTCTCACTCACAACACACACACAACACACACACACCCTACACACACATCACTCTCTCTCAACACTCTCCTCAGAACACACACGCTCTCACACAACACACCCGCACACCCACTCTCACACACACACACACCTAACCCACCACACACACACCCACACACACCACACACAACACACACACACTCCACCCACACACCACAACACCACACGCACACCTTACATTTAAGCTGCTATTGCTCTTGGGACTTTAGACAGAATAAGATGTACTCTTGCGGTGCAGTTATGCAAAAGATTTGTATTTTTGTAATGGTTTTAAGAGCCTTGTTTATTGATAACCCAATGGCACTGAACTAAAAGCCCATTAATAGGGTATTTGCAAGTTTAAACTGGGAATTATTAAACGCTCCGCTTCTCTGTCCTGTCCGTCTGTCTGTCCTGTCTGTCTCTCTCTCTCTCTTCGCTCTCTCTCTGCTCTGTCTCTGTCTCTCTCTATTCTCTCTCTCGCAATACGATCCTCCTGCTTATGACACACCCACACACACATATACACACAGGTGCATGCAACATACTTACATGCTGTATTGCATTACTTGAACTGCAGACAGAATGTGTGTGCAGGCTTGATTGGGGATGGATGGGGATGAGTGGGGTAGGGGGGGTAGCAGTCACTGAGGATATCCTGCAATCTTCTGAGTAAGATTGTTTCTATTTTGGTGCGCAAGGCTTCTCGCCAATATTACGGTTTTCAGTCTCCAGTCAACAGCTTCCATAATTTCTGATGAGTGTGGCACAGCCAGTGAAGTGGATAAGATGGACAGGTAATGGCCATTTTTTCTTAGAGTGGGCCACCCAGTGCCTAAATGTACCGTACACTTCAAGGGAGACCAAGGCACGGTTTACATACACGCTCCTTGGCATGTCTGGGTGCTGTGCTCTCCTACTTCACAGTGATGCTCCCTACTCTATTTCTGTCTGTTTCAGTCTCTCATTCAGTCTGTCTGTCTGTCTTCTCCTCTCTCTCTCCTCTCTCTCTCTCTCTCGATCTCTCTCTCTCCCTCTCTCTTTCCTCTCGCTCGCTCTGCATCTCGGTCTCGTATTCTCTCTCTCTCTCTCTCTTTCTCCGCTCTCTCTCTCTCTAACACACACACACACACCCACAACCACACACACACCACACACACACAAACACACACAACACACACAACACCCACACACTCACACAACACACACACACACACACACTGTCTCTGTCCCTCTCCCCCCCCCCCCCCCCCCCTTTCTCTCTGTGTCTCTCGTTTCTCTGTACTGTCTGTGCTTCTTGCTGTGGTCTGTCCTCCCTCTCTGTCTTCATCTGACTGACTCTCTCTACTGTCTGTCTGTCTGGTCCTCTCTCTCTCTCTCTCTCGCTCTTCCTCTCTCTCTCTCACACACACACACACACACACTTCTCTCAGACTCTCTCTCTCTCCCCCCCTATCTCCTCCTACTCCACCCCCCCCCCCCCCCCCCCCCCCCCCCCCGCACAGGCGATGTGGGTTCTGTCCCTTCAGAAGAGCTGGTCTGTCAGTGAGGACTGTCCAGCCTTGATAGCTTGGCATCTTTTCCTCCCAGCTGCTTTCCATGCCGTGACAGCTTCAGTGGAAAAGCACAGGCTGGAGGGTTGATAATGACAGTGCTTCACCTGTCCTGGTCTCTTGGCCACACGGCTGTTAAACATCTCCGCCATTTTTTTTTGCAAAAAAAAAAATGTGTGCTGTGTTGTCAGACTTACAGAGATTTTGCGGAAAGACCATTGGTTCATGTCCCACGTTAAAATTCAAGTTTTCGTTTTTCCATATCTTTTCTGATGGTTTTGTTGGCTGTCATGTATTACACGTGTACATTTGTGTCATTGACATGTATTTGGAAATGCATGTATTGGACCTCCGTTCATGAGTGTGATGATGATAAGTAAGTCTGTGCAGCCATAAGGCGTGCAGCAATGCATGTTTACCAACCTGTAAACACATGTGTCTGCACACACATTTCCAACTTTTTGGTCCCCGCAACTGGTTTTTTATTGTTTTGGTGGTTTTTTTGTTTTTTTTTTGGGGGGGGGTGGGGGTGTTGGTTCCGCAAAGCTGTATTGAAAATGTTTGCTCAGTTTCCAGTATGCAGATCTTATATTTTGGCCACAGTGATTATTTTCATCATGTCTTGTGACTTTCACTCTGTGTAGAGGCCTGAAGTGAGCAATATAGGATTATAACTTTCTGTTAATTTTGTGCCTGCAGGAGTTATCTGCCCAGCAGCATACTTGTTTTTTAGCCTTCACCCACCACCCCCTTTCTTTTCCTCTCCCCCTCTCAGTCCTCTCCTATCTCTCTCTCGTCTCTCTGCTCTCTCCTCTCTCTCTCTCTCTGCCTCTGTGTGTGGGTGTGTCTGTTGTCTGTGTGTCTGTGATGTATGAGTGGTGTTGTGCATGGTGTGTGGTTTGGAGGAGGGGAAGGGAGGAAGGAGAGAGATAACAAGATAAGTGGAAAAACATTGTTTTGCAGACCTTCATCTCATGTTCAAGAGTTTGATTTTTCAGTGTGTTTCAACAAGACAGTATGTCATCAAAATACCCAAGGGGAAAAAAACCCCGTGTTTTTTTGTACCCTTAATTGCACAAATGCATGCATGTACGCGTATGACACATCCGCATGCATGCATTCGTAGATACGACCAGGCGCCTGTGTGCATTGGCAGTTAGAAAAGCCTGTGGGTTTGCCGACAGCGAAAGTCAGCGGCAGTTCGAATCATTCCTGCAAGCCTAAGTTTTTTCACGTCCACAGACAGACAACGTCCCATATGGTTCCCTGTGTTAGATGTGAGGGGACACTTGGTACACCAAAACTGACGTAAGTCAAAACTTTCTTTTCCAAACAAACAGTGGGATTGCCGATCTTTCGTGAGGACATAGAACACGAGCAAAAGTTCCACGGACCAGCTCTGCCTGCTGATCCAAGGGCAGTCATGCTTGTTGTTTTTGTATTGTTTGTTTTGTTTGTTTTGTTAAAACTGGTGTTCTCAGCACACTTGCCTATCTTTTAGCACTAATTGTAACAGAAAATGAAATTTTGGATAGAATTTGTGCATGTATACACTCGCAGCATGCATGGGATAATGCATGACACACTGCACCGACGCTCACACATGCGTACTTTAAAACGCGCACGCAGCACGCACACACCACACACACACACACACCACACACCACACACACACACCACACACACCCACACACACCCAACACAACACACACAACACCACACACACACACCCACACAAGCATTCGTATGCACAGTTTTGTGTGTTGTCTTCCTTCATTTTTATTGCTTACTCATGACGAGGGTACTTCTGTTAAAACTTGTGGTTTACACCCACACACACACACACCACACACACAAAGCATACATTCTGTGTATTTTTTTTAATGTCTTTGGCTCTATTTTTGTTGCCCTTCCTCCCCGATGAAGAAGGTAACTATTAACACCACCGCTTATCACACAGGTTCTAACTTTGTTTGCTTTTGACCTTATACATTTTTTTTCAAATGAGTTTTTTAAAGTGGAAATGTAGATTAGATCGCACTCTGGTAAAGCAAGGTGGAAGAAGCAAAGTTGCATGGAAGTTACCGGCGTTGGTGGTACTCAGTGCACCTGTATTCATCTGAGAGACTCCAGCAGTCAGGGACGACAGTGTTGAAGTGATTAGAGAAAAAAGGACAGGATGAGTGGAGAGGGGAAAGAGAAGGGGTAGGGGGGGGGGGTGTCGGTGGAGCTGATTGGGATAGGAGAGAAATGGGGTCAGAAGCCCTTAAGTGTAGACATGTTAATCCCAGTTTTCTTGAACTGACTGCTGGTATTGTGTTGTCACTTTTTTTTTTTCTGCTGTAATAAAACAAGCAAAACTGTTGAACATTTCAGATTT
The DNA here is from genome assembly GCA_016801955.1 of Conus betulinus. Taxonomy (NCBI): domain Eukaryota; kingdom Metazoa; phylum Mollusca; class Gastropoda; order Neogastropoda; family Conidae; genus Conus; species Conus betulinus. The sequence continues at coordinate 143,026 of JADBJO010005571.1, forward strand.
TTTTGTATCTGTGAATGTCGCTTCAGATCTGTAAAGATTGAAATAAAACCATGAACTCATTAATACACACACACCACACACACACATCACCACACAGTGTAAATTCACATACATAAGTGCACACATGCCGCACGCGCCATCCGCGCACACACACACACACACACACACACATCACACACACAGAGCATGCTGCTCCTGCACATTCACACACACACACACACACAGCCACACACACACAACACACACTCTCTCTCACTCACTTCTCACTCACACACACACACACACACACACCACACACACCACAACACACACACACACACGTTAAGTTCGGTAAATTCAATGTTTTTGTTCTTCTCGGAAAAAGCTATATGCTGTGGGCATGGATTCGTTGCGCGCTCTCCTCTCTGTCTTTAAGTCTCTTCTGTCTTGCCCGCTGTCTGTTGCTGTCTGTCTGTCTGTCTGTCTGTCCTGTCTGTCTCATCCTCTCTCTCATCTCCTCCTCCACCTCCTCTCTCTCTCTCCGTCCTCTGTTCCACGTATATCATGGGCTCTCTTCTCGTCATAGCGCCACAACTCTTTTACGGTTTGGTAATAACACGGTAGGAAAAGGCTAGTGTTTTGTAGCCACAAGTGCCTTTTGTCTGGTCTTTCACATGGGCCCAGAAGAAAAATGGTTTTTGTTTTGTTGTCAACAGTCCCATAGCAAAAGCGTGTGGTCACGGGACGGGGTTTTCTGATCTGGTGCGCTTGACTGCTGCCAAAGGATCGTTTGTGGTGGAGAGGGCTACTGGGGCTTTTTCCCATTGTTAGTCCTAGCCTTGCTCGCCTCTCTCAGCTCTCTCGCTCCTCCCTCCCCCGCCCCCCCTTCCCCCCCCCCCCCCCCCCCCCCCCCCCCCCCCCCCCCCCGGTTTTTTTTGCACTCCTTCCCACCCTTCTCCTCTATCTCTGTTTTAACTCTCTTGCCTCTCTCTCTCTCTACTCTTCTCTTTCCCTCTGTCCTCTTTCCCCCCCCACCCCCCCCCTTTTCTGCCTGTCTCCCTCATGCGCCCCCACCCCATGTCTCCCACTGCCTAGCGTGGCCCTTTGCAAATTTGCTACTCCATTTGAATACTGATTTGAAGCACAGCCAATGTGCATGAAACACCACACAGAATTAGCAAGCACAGGAGTGGCACAAGCACTTTCCACAATCACGTCACGTCATCACCATGCACACCTGTGTGCTGTGGTCAACCACTCCCATTACACACACACACGATCACACACACACACACACACACACATATACACACCCACACACACACACACACACACACACACACATGCACACACACCACACACGAGATCTATATAGAAAAACATATAAAAACTAATATCATGTATTGTCAAAACCAGCAAATAAAGGCAAGCACGTCAAAAAACCCCAAAATGCCCAGCTTCACATATTCACACAAACGTTTGTCACACCCATACCCACCCACCCCCTTTTTCCTGCCCCCCCTCCCCCCCCTCCATTTTCTGGCGACAGTGCATTTACATCATTAGTGCCTTACATCATTAAATTAACATATCCTTTGCTCTGACCTACTCCTCGTCATTGCTGCTAACACCTTACTACAATACTAGAGGGTACAATGGGACATATCAAACTGCCAACACTTGTGTTGGGGCTAACCATAGACCATAGAGCAAGTAATGCACTGGCCTTTGCTTGTTGCCTTGTTAGAGTTAGACCACTATAGAGAATTTGTGGATTGTGTGCAGCTTTAGTTTTTGACGTGATGGGATGGGGGGGGGGGGGGGGGGGGGGGGGTGCTCAAAGTATCAAATGTCTCACACACTTGTCGCAAAGCTCTGTGCTGGGTCATTTTCTCTTTGTCTGCTAAACTCGACTCTGCCTTTTTGTCTTTTTTTTTTCCATTCTTTCGTAACTGTCACACCTTATTTTTTTCCTTCTTTTAGGGCACTTCCCCTTTTAATTGTGCTTGTTCTTGAAAGTCATCACGGTTTGCTTACATATATACAAACAATTTATAAGCCCGCCATTGTTTTCTGTTGTTTGTGTTGCTGAAGTCTGGTGGACGGGGGGCACTGATACGCTGAAACACTATTCGCGAATGGACACATATTAGCCCATTCTGCATCACGTGCTCATAATTATGCGCCTTCTGAAAGTACTTTTGGTGACAACTCGCTATGTTTTGCCATATTTTCGTTTTAGGTTGACGCTGCGTATGATAAACGTAAGGGGAAATGACTGGCACCCCAATCCCATGGCACTATCTAATCTTAGTAGATGGCTGTGATGTTGCAAATTTTGTTCAGGCACCGCACCATACCTAGGTGTGTGTTGTAAACTGGATAGATGGTAACTTAGAAGAGAAGAGGAGAAAACCCTCCAACCTGGTATTTAGTTGGGAATTGAACCCACCCCAAGTTTTGGAACAAGCATTTCTTATGCCTTTTACCCGTTTTATTAGACCAGCCAAGGGTTTTGGTTTGAACTTGTTGAACATATATTGTGGATTAGCTATAGTGTCTTTATTGGTTGTCGATTGTTTTTCCAGAATCAGGACCTGTTTTTATTGGGTAAGAGTTGACTTTTTGTGTGGTTCAGGTGGCTATTGCGCGTAATAAAACTGAAAAATAGAAATAGCACAGGTGACCTGCCTCCATTGGCCTATCAACCATGGAAAAGAATGTCTGATGGTTTGCTTTCAGTGCTTTTTTTGTAGCTGTTTAAAAGGCAAGAAAGTCATGTGGTAGCTTCATGGGCTATTGCTCAGACGTTTTTAGCTGTGCAGTCAGTTGAATACAAAAACATACGTAAGTTTGTGCATTTGTCTGCATGCGCTGTGCAGTGCGCATGCATGATTGCGTGCATCCTGTTTCGCACCTTCTCTTTCTCCTTCTTTCCCATCCTAGGCTTGTGTATCTTTGTCTGTCAGTGTCTGTCTCTCTGTCTTTCTCTCTGTCTTTTCTCTCAACTCTCTCCTCTCTCTACCTGTCTCTCTCGTCTTAGTTTTTTCTCTCTGTCTCTCTCTTTGTTCCTCTCTCTCGTCCTCACGTTCCTCCCCCCCTCTTTTCTGTATCCCTTTTTCCTCTCCTTTCCCCGCTGCTGCGAGCTGTCCCTCTTTTCCTACTCTCTCCCCTACGCCCTCCCTCCCTCTCCCTCTCGCTCCCTCTCTGGGTCCAACCCTCTCTCTTCTCTCTCTCTCTCTCTCTCTCTCTCACTCAAATCAATCACTAGTGAAACACCCCCACCCCAGAGGCATGACTGTTCGGTGTGTGGGGCTGGAATCTTGTGTGATCCAGTTTTTATGGGGGAAGGCCTTAGTTTATCTCAACAAGAAGAAGAAGAAGAAAACCTTCACACTTGTCTTTTTCATTCACTCCCTGTCCCTTATATTCATCCTACCACCCCCCACACAACCGTTTAGCACCCTTACCCTGTCTTTCCACTCCCACCCACCCCTTTCCATTGTTTAAAAACAAAAGAGAAAAGAAAAAAAAACGGAAGCTTTGAGATCCTACAAAAGGCAGCGTGTAAAGATCAGATGAATGACGAAAATTTGTTCGTGGCTTTTATTGTCACTGTTACTATCCTCTTAAATTCATCTTCTTATTCGTCTTATTTTCTTCTTCTTCTTCTTCTTCTCCTCCTCCTCCTTCCTCCTCCTTCTCCTCCTCCTTCTTTTATCCTCCATTTTTTAATTCAATCATCTGTCCCTTCTTCATTTTTCTTCTTCATGTTTTTCTTTCTTATTTCTATTTTTTCATCTTTTTCTTCATTCTCCCATCTCACCCCTCCCCCCTCCCTTTGTCCCTGACCCCACCCACCACCCCACACCTTCCACCCTCACCCCCATATAGTATGGGGGAGGAGTGAGCAGGTACTGAATGTATATTTTTGTGTGCCAATGCAGCATGTGAAGGCGCTTTGTGGGCTAATAGTGGCAGGTTTGTGCATGTGTGGACATTTATGTTACAGATAAGATGAGGAGAAATGTGCATGTGTATGTATAAAAAGACAGACTGAGAAGCAGATCAAGGGCTTTGCTATTGGATGGAGCCTGTTATGTCCTTTCTGTGGCAAACAGAGAGAAGAGAAAAGAAAAATGCAAGGGAGATCCACATAGAGAAGTGGAGAGAGAATATGAGAAAGATCCAGAGAGTTAAGGGAGAGGGAGAGAGAGTGCGAGAAAAAAAGAGAACAAAAAAATAACAGAGGAGAACTCTAGACCAAACACAAACAAAACAAAACAAACAAAAAGAGAGAGAATGGGCTGATAAGAAGATGGAAGAGAGAAAAGACATCTAGGGCTATAGAGACGTTGGGGCTCTCATCCCCCCCCCCAACCCCACCCCCCACCGCACCCCCACTGAACCCCCCACCCCCAACTGGGCAACTCATTGCATCTGAGTCAGCCTTGGCAACAAGCCCAAGGGGAAATTGAATCACCTTTCTTTTTTTTCCGCAACTCTTCTCGTCTTCCCAAAAGAATAGGAGTAACAAAATACTTGTAGTGCGTCGTAAACCTACATTCTTTGTTCAAATCCCTGTATTCTTCTTTTTCATCTGAGCTTTGTTTTTTTTTTTTTTTTTTTTTTTTTTTTTTTTATTCTTATTTTCATCTGAGCTTCTTTCTCTTTTTTTACTTTCTTTCTGGCATTACTGCTCCATAGCCCATAGCCTCCACAGTGACCCAGGTTTGGGGACTGTACGACACCCTTCCCACTCCCTCTCTGCTTCACTCTCATTTCTCTGTGTATGTCTGTCAGTCCTCTTCCTCTGTCTCCCCTCACCTCCGTCCCATCCTGCCTCACAACTGACCACTCGTCTTCTTTCAACCCTCCTTCCTCTGCCTCGAGCCTCTCTTCTTTTTCAATAGTCTCCGTGCCATGCAGGTGAATTATTGCACGGCATGCAAGTGCACAGGTCATTATGTCTTGATGTGAAGGGTCAGCTAACCACTCACAAAGGTAAGGGTTCGAATCCCAGCCCCTCTCGATGCAGGGCACTAAAGCCTGTGACAGATGGAGTGCGCTGCCCTGACATGCAGGGGGCAGGAACTAGATCCTGTGCACGGAAACGCTCCTTGTGCCAAGATTGACTTGGAAAGGAGCGCACGTAGCAGGTTGTCGGGCAGGGCCCAACAGTGAAGGCAAGGAAAGTTAACCCTGCATAAGAGTCCCCCCCCTGTCATTTGAGGTGGAGAGCAGTGATCAGTATTTAGGGTACAAAGATGAGAGAGCAGAGAAAGTGAGAGAGAGAGAGGGAGAAAGGGAACAATGTCAGTATTGGTTCAGATGTGGCCAGGAAGACATAACTGCAATGTTGTGACCGAGGGAGCCTGGTGTGCACCACTGCAAAACGTGCTAACAAGGCCAATGAATTGCACGACTTGCGAATGACAAATGAAGGTTAGATATAAGATGGGAAGTGATAGAGTAATTTTTTTGTTTTTTGTTTGTTTTATTTTGGTGTTGGTGTTTGACACTAGAAATGGAAGCAACTTGAGGACGAGGGAGAATGTGGTGATCTCGTTGTGCCACAATTTCTGTCCACAGTGTACATACAGGTTATTGGTGGAATTGAAGCAGTCGCTGGTGCAGCGTGTGCTTGCCAGTGATAAAGAACCCCCCCATCCAATAGACCATTTTTTTTCCCTGCAATTGAATGGTGTTCTATGTTTGGTGACGTTTGTATCGTGTAGCAAACTTTGGATGTTGATATAACTGGTGTGGGTGTGTTGTGGTGTGTGTGGTGTGCGCTAAGACAAATCCTGCTAAGCCATCATGGAATAACCAGTTGGTTGATCATAGAATAAAACACCAAAATATAACTAAAACGCAAAACTGTGAAATGAAATCGAAAACGCAAAACGACGGTGATGTGAAATGGGGAGAAAAAATATATCGTGCTTAACACGGCAGATGCTAGCAGAGCACAGAACAGGAGTGCTGTCTTGCTCCCGGGAGCCGCGAGCCGTTAGTCTAAGGATGTAAGTCACTGGGTATCTGTCCCAAGGTAGCAGGTTTGAGTTATGAGCCTTCAAACAGGCCAGACTGAAAGGTATTGTTCGTCAGTCGAGGAGTGAGATAGCCAGTACAAAATCGATCTCCAGCCATCTGTCCCGGTTCAGGGGAGCTTTTAAACCGAAGGTCCTGTGCATGAATGAAGGCGCACACAAATGCTGTTGTACAATAAATCTACAACTTGGGTACACCCGGTGTGCGAGAAGAGTGTATGCCCATCAGGTAGCCAGTAGAAAAAGAGATGACAGCGAAAGGATAGGTATGTTACACGTAGGTAGTAGAATTCTCAAAAGTGTTTAGTGGTGATGGTTGGGGGGTGGGGGGGTTGGTTTTTTTAATGGAATGAGGAGTGGTAAGACTGGCACAGTGTGACGCGGTGTAAAAGTACGTTTAGGAGTGAGTGTATTTCGTATAACTTTGAAATACATTAAAAATGAAACAGGACTTGAGGTGAACAGTTAAATGTGATGAATAAAGACAAGAAGACAGAGTACTGGATGGAACAGACAGTATTAATGAGTGGTGTTAGCACACAAGGTGGAACAGGAGAGACTGAGGTAAATATGGAACATTATTATTCAGCAGATGTTTGGGGGTAGCTAGATAGAGATAGAGAGAGGTGAAGAGAGAGAGAGAGACGGGACTAGTAGAAGACAAGAGGTCGGCGACAATTATATGGAGGGCTGGTTAGGGCAGGAGAGTGGCGACAGAGAGGGTGAGAAGAGACTGATGGGAGAAACAACGAGTGAGTTTGTATGTGATGGTTGATATTCGGGCAAAATAACAGGATGCAGAGAGTAACTGGAGCTGGAATAAACACAAACGACTAATAGGGGGTTAACAAAGGGTTTGTTCGCAAAATTAGATATGCAAGTACGCTTTTGTTTAGTCTTTGGAAACACTGTAAGGGTGCGATCAAGAAGCTACGGGGCGGCTACAGGGGATACGAATTCTCATCAACGCAATTTGCAAACAAAAACTGGACGAGATGGAGAGGAGGGGGAGGAATTTTTTTGTGAAAAGAAAACGGCGAGCTTCCGCAGCTCCAATAAAGGATAGCAAAAAAATAAAGTTACCACCAGATATTATGCTATTCGTGCTTTATTAAGAATTGTCAGGACGACAGAGAAAATAAGGAAAGAGCGAGATAAGCTAGAGTTAAGTGTTTGATGTAATCCCTAAGGTGGGGAGGGCATGCCTGAAGCTCAAGGGCCATTCACACATCTTTCACTCACTGGATACTGGTTTCGCTAATAGCGTTTCTCATTATTCTCGTGGGGCAGGAAGTGTGGTTGCACAATAAAGAAATAGCATCACAGACACGAATGCTACGGGTTTGGAGAGAAAAGTGTCTGTGAATGTAAGGAAAATCAGTCGGACACAAGGGATCTGATGAAGCGTCACGCACGGTGAGAAGCTCCTAAGCGTGGAGGAAAACGCCATGGTCGACTTGAATGGGGGCACGTGACTGTCGGGCATGTTCTGCATCGGGCGGCGTAGCGACTCAGCAGGAACACGAGAAAAGTGGACAGTCCGACATGCCACTCGTCCGCGCGTGGACCTTAGCGTGCCGAGTAGAGTCGCGCCTCTCGTTTTCTCGCGCTTGTGCGCCCTCTCGGTGAGAAACATTAAGACACGGAGCCCTGGTGCGCGAGTTTTAAGACTGGCCCGGCGCGCGGTAGTGGAGCGCGCGGGCGTCACACCGTCTGCTAACACAATCGCGTTGAGATGGAAAAGGTAGCAACAAGGTGTTCTCAGTGGCTCTACTACCTCGTTTTCTGAACACGGCACACGTCCTGAAGAACTGCCCCCACCGCAAGGCGTCCTCGCTCCGGAAATCTCAACAAACCCACCCCTACTATGCCACACACCAACAACATGGAGGCTGCGCACACACACACCACACCACCACAAAACACACACCACAACAACACACCACACGCCCATGCCGCTACGAATCTCACAAAACACAATACACAGAGCGCACACACACACACACACCAACACACAACACCAACACACCCACCACACGCTAATAGTCATATCTCCACCCATAACACACAAACACAGCACAACCTGCCTGTATGGTAGTACATGCACACACCCAGCACCACCCACAACACAACACACACACACACACACAATCATGCATACTTCTCACACACAAGCACATGCACACACCCACAACACAACACGCCACACAGCACACACACACACTATTACTCTATCTCACCCCATCAACACACACACCTATCCTGTATGCGTACAGGCCACACACACACCACCCACACACACCACACCCAACCACACACACACCCACACCGAGATGAAGTGTCGTAGGAGAAGTAGTAAGAATTGGTAATCAGTAATTCATCCAGAACATTTTTTTTTAGCGCTGTCCAAAAATCTATAGCGTGTGTTCACAAGACCATGCAACCATAGAACATCAATCCCTTTTTTCACTCAGCACACAACGCCGACATCGGGTGCATTCATGCACACCAGATATATAAGAACACGTGCATGCATCATGGCGTGGCACCGCACACACACGCAAACACACACAGAACACACACACACACACACACAAAAACACACACACACACACACGAACAAGACATGCTTTCCTTCTACTATACAATTAGAAGCATGGTTTTTGAATCACCAGTATTAACCAGTGACTTCTTTACTTTATCGGATATGACGGTCGCAGTAAGTAAAGTACTTATTGTTTCTTACAGTTAAACATGCATTGTGTCATGGCTTATGAGTTTACTTTTAGAATATAACTGAGGCTACTCATATTACCATTCTACTAAATCTACATAAAAATATAGGAAAAGGACCATGCTCGACATCTGTGCCCCTACCTCATGACACTAAGTGAAATCCCAATAGATGCAAAACAAACCCTTGTATCTGACATCGTTGAGGTTCTAAATGTGGATTATAACAGGTAACGGTTGTGGAAAATATAAGTTGAAGTGCTCGTATGAAAGGTTCTTTATTGGTAATTGAGTAAAATATGATGAAAATAGGTTTTTTGAATTTTGGAAAAATAGGCTGGTTTTCAACCCCTATTACATAATATCACCATAGCGTAGTCATTACGTTAGAGTTTGAAACTACACATGGAACACACACACGCAGGCCCAGTCTTCCGGTTTGGACATTTTAATTACGCACCTGTCTAAATTGTGAAGTGTGCAAAGTCTGTGAGGTGAGTTGGTGGAAGTTAAGAGCTTTGTACATTGTCAGGGAGGGGTGAGATGTTGGCTCTCAATGGGTAGCGCGGTGATGTAGTTCATTGCCTGTCACTGTTTGTTTTCCCCTTTCCCCACCGCCGGGCCGAAGCCCCACGCGGCCGTGGAAATCCCCATGAGTTGGGTGACGGCTAGAGGGTAGGTGGAAAGGATACAACAAGAAGAATACGAGAGGAATAGATAAAACAAACGGCGAATAGCATGGGTTTAGCCGCGGGAGAATTACAGATGGAAAATGGAGAAGTAGGGCATTGGCATAGTAAGGCAATGCAGAATGTTAGAGCAGTGGATAAGAAGCCTGACAGGGGTAGTGATGTAGTGTGGGAAAAGTTAGAGGACGGTGCAAAGTTTAAGAGGGGGAAAATGAATGTGGGTGAACAGGGCAAGTGTGTAGGGGGAGCGGGGGATTAATATATACGTACAGTGGGTGGGGAGAGGGTGCGCGGGTGGAGAGGGATGGGTAAGCCGGTCAAGCCCACAGGTGTGGTAAAAAAAGAGAACAAGCGAGAATATTACTGGTTAGCTCAGGAGGGACAAGAAAAGTTATGTTGTCAGAATGAGTGGCAGTCATCCACCTTGGGGCTGACGCACAATTAAACACAAGGTGAGAATAATGGCATAACCTAAATGTATCAAGGAACAAAAAGAGAGGATGAAAGATCTGGGGGAGCTACGGACTCATATTACTGGGATGCAATGACTCTTATAGAATATGGCGCAGAGGTGAAAGACACAACCCTAAATTGTTACTGGGGAGGGTACTACCTGACTCCATAGAATTAAGTCTTGGGCAGCAGATAATGGCAGGTTTTGGTGGGGTTTGGGTGCAACCAAGGTACTATGTACAGACAGCGATATAAAGCAAAAAGAACTCACACATGTAAACAAAGCGGAACAGAACACACACATGGCCAGTATATGAGTGATAAAAAGCGCAACACACACCGTTGTTCAGAGAATAGATGAGTCGCTCATGGATTTGGTAGAATGTAAATCAACAACATAAACTGTGAAAGTAAATGAAATATACAGGGACCATGTCCAGAAGAATGTTTACGCAAATCCGACCACCATTTTTTTTTATTACATAGAGGAATAACCTTATCTTGTGTTTGGCAGGAGACTGGTATGGGCAGCACAGTGGACGAAGCAAGGGTACGGTTTATGATATGAAGGTAAGTTCATACTTGCACTCAGTTTGAAGACATATTATGCCTTTTGAGACTTGTTAAGTTTCTCTTTCACGATAATAAAAACATAGGACACACAGGCACACAAGCTCACGCTAGGAGCAAAATCGGCCTTATCTGAGGAGGGGTAGACACTGGGTTTTTGTTTATTGTTTAAAATTTGTGCCTTATTATGATGTTCCTTTGTTTAGAAAGATCAGTCTCCCTTCTGCATTTAAATGCGTTAGTTGCTTTGGACTGGGAGTACAATTAGGTCTCGAACCTTGTCACAGGGTTGCAGTAATTGGCATGATTTTTTTTTTTTTTAGAGAATAGATCAGACTTTCCAGGTCTTGTTTTGTGTGGTTGTGTGTGGATATGTGAAGCGGGCTGTAGGTTTGTAGCTTGGGACAGTGTGTGTGATTCATGGGCGTGAGCGCATAGCATGCATGTGGTGTGTGAATGGAAATGCGTTTTGATGTGTATATGTGTGTGTGGTGGATTTTGTGTGTGTGTGCGTTCTTGCGTGCATGCGCTCGGAAGAAAAAATCACGCGGGAAAAGTCGCAGGAGTGTGGTAAATCATAGTTTGTCCGATCTGAGCATACTTCATTGCCTGTTAGCTTGTCTCTCCCTCACTTTCATCTCTGTCTCTCTCGGGCGCCGTCTCTTTCCGCGGTCTCTCTCTCCTTCTCTGGGGGGTCGGTCTGCTTCCAAATCTCTCTCTCATCTCTGGCTGGGGGGTCTAACTTAGCCCTTTACAGCCAGCAAGATTTGCTTTTTCTGCGTTGCAAGGATGGGCTGGTGCTGGACCAGTCTGAATTAAACAATCAATCAGTATATCAGACTCTAAATTAAAAAAAAACGGGGGGGGGGGGGGGGGGGGTATATGTAAGTAAAAACATCGAGAATGCAAGAAACAGAACAGTTCCTTATATATTTAGGTCCACTGCAGTATCCTAATAAACCCCAACGGGCATACCCACCCAGTTTCCCAACCCCAACCGAAGCACCCCAGGCCCCCCCCCCACAGAAAGAAAAAAATAAACCGTTTGAATAAACAAGAGGACATTGTGATAGTGGCTGTGCTAAACGTGCCTGCTGACAAACTGGTAATGGACAGTGTGCTAAAAGATACACCGACAACAAGTGTGAGAGTTTTCCAGGTTGTTTTATTTTAACTATATGATTGTATATTTGTCGAAATACTTTAGTGTCATTATGCATAACATTGAAATACTCAAAAAAAAAAGAAAAGCAAGAGAAGATAATGAATTATAAAAGGATTCGTGATATACCAATTATAAGAGATAATTATACACAAGGGGGGTGGGTGAATCAATGACAGGACAGTGATGGTTCCATGAGTACGGGCAGGGAAGAGTATGATGGGCTCTGGTCTTGCAGAAATTATGTTAGTTTGTCACGACGTGTGTTTGTACCTAGGTCCACGGGGAGGGAGAGAAGAGAAAGAATAAAGGGGGGGGAAGAAGAAGAACTGTGCCAGCATAGGTTTTTTTTCAAACACTTTGTTTTGACTGTACCCGGTCCCTCACGGGGGGGAAAACGTTTAGGGGGAATACATTGACACATTATTCCAGGATTTGGGAATCAAAAGTATTTTATCCTATTTCAAAGCCTTTCAGGATGGTGGAAGGATTCATAAGACACAAATTGACTGATTTATAGATGGGCATGCGTGCGCGCACACGCACATGCGATCACAAAGAATCTACGCACCCACCCACACACAGGAAACCCCACACACCTGCACCACTCCTCCTTAACAAAGTTCCGGGTTTGTAGAGTACCCCTTTCTTGTGGGCCTCGTTCACGTGGGCTGGTCCAAAACTGTAACTCTCACGCCATGTCAACCCCCGTCCTCACCTCCTCTCCTCTGCGCCTCTTTATATTTCCCCTGGTCCCTCTTCCCCCCCGCGGCCAAGCCCCCGCCCCGCCCGCCTATATATATACCCCAAAAAAACTATGCTTTAGCAGCCTGGCAAAGCGGTTTTTTGGTTGATGTCGTTGTGTTTGTGTGTGTGTGTTCAGGGATGGGGAAGGAAAAGAATGATGTGGGATTTGCAAAGCTCATGCACCCATCGCTGTCATCAAAAAGTGTGACGTGAAAGTCTGGACCCGTGACATTCTTTCTGTGCTGGAATGACGACATGACGGGTTGTACCTTCATTCAGAAGAGAAAAATGTCGTCCTTGCGGTGTTACACAACTGGGCTGTCCCCATGTGAGGTTGGTCATATTTCTTTCAAGCCGTGCGAGAGTGAGCGCAACGGATGGGGTCGATGAAAGGGCTGAAAAGGGTCGTTGCGGTTGGGTGCTAAAGTCCCTAGCGCTAGCCCCATTTTGTTTTTTCCTCGGCCCGAAATCTTATGACTGTTAATGATGAGAGACTTTTGATTGGAAGAGCATCTTTCATACCATTTGAGTGGAGAGATCGGTTAGCGTCCTGTGCGTGTGTGTACGTTGTGTGTGGTGTGTGTGTGCGTTTTTTTGGTGTGTTTGTGTTGTGTGTGTGTGGGGGTGTAGTGAAGAGAGAGAGTAGGGTCTTTGCGTGCATGGGGGTTGATCACCTTGTGATAGGTTGGCGTAGGGTGGAGGGGTCCTTTGTTTTCTTCTTCTTCAGGGCCACACCAGAGGCTAAGGAGACAGACGAAAAAAGAAAGGGGGGGAGGTGAAAGACGTGGGTAGGCCTAGTATGGGTATGGGTGGTAGCCAAGGGCAACGTGTAACTTACTGGATGCTTGTGGTACAAAACGAATTATGATAAATAGTGGTTAATAGATAGGTAAGGTGAGGGGGGCAAAACTAGTTCTTTATTCGGTTCTTTGGTGACCATGTTAAGAGAAGACATTGCAGATGATGTTGTTTTAGCTACCGAGACTGTGATTACATGTTTTCTTGCTGTTTGGTGGGTCCCTAGTTCCCGGTCGCCTAGCACTACTCAATCCCATTGTCTCTCGTACAATCGTGCCATGGTTGTATGTGTATTTTTTTCTTGGAAATTGTTTATTTATTTATGGTGATATTTTGTTGCAGATTATTTCATTTGATTGTATTTTTAGATACCAGCAAGTATGCCAGCAGCTGTTATCTTTACTCCTCCATCCCCCCCTCCTCTACTCTCATCCCTCACACTCTCACACATCTACACACAGCACACACACACACAACACACACCACACCCAGTATAGTCCTTGTCTAGAGGACACCCACACGCTCGCCTTAGCCTCTCTCTCTTCACTCCTCTCTCCTTCCTCTCTCACTTCTCTCTCCCCCGCTTTCCACTCTCTCTCTCTCTCTCCTGCCTCTCTCTCCTCTCTCTCTCTCTCTCTCTGTCTCTTCTCTTTACACACACCCACACACACACCACACCATAGGATCACACACACAGCGACCCACAACTCTCACCCCGAAACCACATCAAGTTTCTCTTCTTCCCTTTCTCTTTTCCCACCGAGCTTCCCCTACCCTGCTCAGAAAAAAAAGACTGTCTGCTAGGTGTCTGCCTCTATGTGGTGGTGCGGTTCGCACACGTTGTGTTTTTGTTAGAGGCGCAATAGGGGCAGATGTAAATCTAAAGTTTTTTTGAAAAAGAAAAAAATGTTCTAATTTCAAGACAGATTGGTGCTATTTTGCGCAATTTCATTTACAGTTTTGTGATATATTGTACCCGCTGAGAAGATTAAAGCCTAAATTCAATTTAGTGAAGCCAGATGAGTTTGTAGCACAGCGTGTTATTTATCAGAGATAGTAAGACGCCCTTCATCTCGGATTCTCGCCCTCGCTCTACTCGCTCTCTGATTCTCTCTCCCATTCTGTCGGGTCGCCGTCCTGTCCGTTCGGGTTTCATGTCCGAATCGGTCTCAGCAGGGGGTTGTGTGTGTGGTGTATGTTTGTGTGGGTAGTGTGGTGTGTAAGATGTGTTGGTGTTGTGGGTGTGTGTGTGGAGTGGTGCGCCGCTATCTCTTCTCCTCTCTGGGTTCCCCTCCATCTGTCCTTACATGTCTGTTGTTGGATGATGTGGAGAAGGGGTAGAGGTGGTTTATGTGTGATGAATGGGAAGTAAAACAAGGGAGGAAACACACACACGGCACAACACACAGACACCAAAAGTACACACCACAGGAAGGAAGAGCAAATACCCCACACAGCGACACAAACACCACAGGCACACACCACAGAAAGAAAAAAAAAAAAAGGACACACACAAACACAAACACACACTGGCATGGGGAAATACATGGTACAAACACGCATGGTCCTAGCCCAATTCACGAGCTCACGCACCGACTTACATCTTTGAACTTACCCTGAGCCCTCCACGAGCGGCCCAGGCAACACTCCAAAGAATGAAGGAACTGTGCAAACACCAGGTGGAGTTTTCAGTCAGAGACAAGCCGACCTTAGTGATCACCACACTGGGGACACTTACTGACTCTGTCGCTTTTAAGACACACTTCCAATATGTGTTCTGTGCGGGCTAGGACAACAGAACAAAAGCGCCCTATCCGGATCGGGCAGTGGGATTTGGTGTTCCTCTTGTATAAAATGGTGGATAAATGCGGCTGTCCTATTCCAGTTAATCCGGAGAAGAATAAATACGGTCCTATATTCTTAATGGAAAAAACAACTGCTGTGATATTGGTGAAGTTTGTTTGTTAAGGATTGAAATGTAATGATGTGTGTGTAGTTGTGTGATTTGCATTGTGTGTGATGTGTGTGTGTGTGGTGTGTGTGGCTGTGAAAAATTTGAAGGAGATGATGCCTGGGTATGCACGGGACGCACGATATGGGCATACATGCAGATGTAGTAGTCTACCGGGGTCGGTCAATGCATTAATGCCCACATATATGCACATGGGCCCACAGCGTGCAGACAACGTAC
>JADBJO010005572.1:0-20000 GCA_016801955.1 Conus betulinus
TGTGTCGTCCTCACAACGTATGAATCCAGGTACTCACTCGGCCGTCACAGTGGCTTTTCAACTGTTGCCTAGGAAATTGGCTTCAGAGGGAAAAAAACCCCAGACAATGATCCCGTATCTTCCGTCTCTCCCCCCTGACCGATCCTTCCATAACGTTACCGCAATGGTTCATGTGCTAGCACAAGGGGCCGGCAGCGTGTAAAGACCCACTTACAGCTCCTCACCCAATGCTCTTCTACTGCTGAGACCATTTATCATTGACCGCATTGTGCCTTCTCATTTTTGTGGTATCGCTCGCCCGGGATTCACGACAGCACAATTTTTTTAGTCCATGTGCTTGGGTGCATCAGCAATGCCCGCCAAGTCTTAAACTAGGTCCCGTAGTCAGCCCCCATATCCCCTTGTACCGCCCACGAGGGTGCACTTCATGACTACTGACACCACTTGCACTGTTTTGGGAATACGGTTGGAAGTGTCACCTCCCTGTCTGTATGCACCTCGTCTCGCTCAAACTTGGTCATCCGCCTCTCGATCTCGCGGTCAAAGTCCTGATCCAAGGATACGCAAACACTACTACAAAGAGTATTACAGAACAAACTTATCACTTAGGAAAAACACTGCAATCTGCCAGAAAAAAACCACATGTAAAGCGGAAGCCAAATCACATCCCCAAAATGAAACCTAAACAATGATGACAAACAACATCTCCACCGAGCACAACATCTTTCAAATCAACTAATCACAACAGTCTGACATTAGAAATACACCTCCAAAACACAAATGCAAGCATACAAATCCAAACAACTACATCTTGAGAACAAGCACGGGCCACATTTAGATCACTTGTGCCACACAGCACTGAAGAGCACAGCAGAACTGGAAGTGTTTATTTCTGACTGAAGAGTACCTTCCTTACAGTGCATCCTTCCACATGTCTGACTGTCCAGTGGCGTGTCTCCTCGTACACTTCAATGGTGCCTATCCTAGCTCCTTCCCCTCCTTCCTCCCCCACCCTGGTCAGCATGTTTTACCCAGTTTGCCGTGCCAAGTTGGGGTTTGATTTACAGAACAATGGACGCTGAATCTCTTCCACTCCACATCCATCCAGTCTTTACGTCCTCTTACAGTTCTTTACCAGTTGTCATTTGTGCTAAGTTGGGGGCTAGGTTTCCAGAACCAACGGCTTTCTGAACCTCTGCCAATCACAAGGCATGCAAGGCCTTTTAGACTCTACAGTTAACCCCTCTCCGTTTCCCTCCCTCACCCCCCCCCCCCCTCCCCCATCGTCTCCCTCCTTTTCTTAGATGAGGATGGTAGGGAATCGGTTTTTGTTTGTTCTTCATGGCGCCTGATTGTCAAGGTCCCTCTCACTGCTTCTCCAAGCCATCACGTGGCATTTACTCGGCCAGGTGGTTGCATTTTTCATCTACGTGCTTTGGTTGCTGGTCTTTCGGCCTCTAGTTCATCTAATGAGCAAACACTGTGCGAAAAACTCTTGAACTGAACTTTGGTGGCAGAGATGGGAGGAGGTATTAGGATTAACCTGTTCCAGTGGTTTGGATTCTGTAATCAAGGCGGGATCTATTGATGTTTCTCTTTTCCACTTTCATTGACACTTGTGAATTCTGCGGCATATTCTTGCCTTTTTTTCCAGAACTCTGCTTCAGAAAAAACACAATTACAACACAACAACCGAATCATTATGGTCAAATTAAAAAAAAAAACAAATCAAATCAGGCTACCGCTGTATTGGTGTCTGGTGATTTCAGAATGTATGGGTTTATTGCAGATTTGGGCGTACAGCCCACATTTCATAAGCTAAAGCATGTGTCTGTCCTCTCTTTGGTGAGGTCGTGTACCGATGCCACTCTAGTTTTCGATTGTGATGGGAATGGTGGAGACCTACCCGGGATGGGAATTGATGGAGGCCTCCAGAATGGGAATGGTTGGGGACCTACACAGACGGAGAGTGGTAGATAGACCGTTTACACAGATGGAATTGTTTTAGACCTTACACAGAATGGGAAGGTGGGAGACCTACCACAGAATGGGACTTGAGTGGGGGACGTTCACGACTGAGAGTGGTAAGACCTACACAGGATGGGAATTTTTTGAGACCTACACAGATATGGGAACTCTTGTCTAGACCTACACAGAATGGTAATGGTGGAGACCTACACAGGATGGGAATTGGTTTGAGCTATCTCGTTACCCAGTAATGGAATGGTGGGACTACACAGGATGGGCTGCTGGTGTTTGTATGGTGTCCATTTAAGAGCAACACCTGTTACTGTCTCTTCTTGTTTTTCCCCAAACTATGTGTCGATCAACATTACATTCTTCACATCATTAGAAAAAACCCCTGAAATTGGCCAATTACTTACCTGGCCTTAGGCGTTCAACGACTGAATATGTTCCCACTAAGCAAATAATATCATTGACATCTATTGTCCGTACTACCAAACACCCTGTCCAAACAAAAGTAGTGAGGTGCATCATAATCAATAAGTTGCCTCTCCACTTAAGACTCCAAATCATAGAAACAACACTGTGCTCACATCTTTTTCCTCATGCCATCTGAACCCAACGCAAACAAAACAACATGGTACCAGCATCTATACCCTTGTTTTGTAGCTTCTTATTCTCCAGAAAAATTAAAGGAACTTGCATTTCAATTTTTCATATCACTGAAAGCCAACCTAACCGACACCATGCTTACATTTTCTTTCACAAACTGAACACCCACCTCCAACCCTACGGTAAACCACTGTACCAACATTTTGTCCATACTATTCCACCAAATACCCCAACCTCAGGGACAAACTCGGCTATTCCAATATTTCTCAATCACACCACTAACTTACTACTACAACAACCTAACTTTTCTAAAACTGCTGTGCAGTCCTTTGTTGTTCATAACCGCTTAAATACCATCAAACTGAACGAAAAAATACCAATACAAACAATCGTACAATCTTTGTTGTTCAAAAATTTTCAACTGAATACGCCAAACTACCAATCCCTGACCAAATCAAATGCTTGTGACAATCTTTGTTTTCATAGACGTTATTAGCACACCTAACAAACTAACAAACCAATAGCTGTGTTGACCACTTTATTGTTGTGTACCACGATATGACCCCACCCAAACCACCAATCCATCTCATCCACATCGGTCGTTCCTGCCCACTGTCTTTGAGTGCAGCAGGGGCGTTCAGGGCCGCCATGCGTTCCACCTCGGACTGGGTCGAGCCTTTGTGACCACCTAGGCCCCGAGGCCTTCGCTCCCTCCTTCCACTGCCCTTGAATGGAAACCCCTGCCTTCGACGTGGGACAATGCTGGGCCCCTAAATTTCGGGTCCGGTGGCCATCAATAAGCCATTTGACGCTCCTCCCACAGAATAGTTAACAAATGTCCTTCACCGTATAGCGGGTACATGTGTCCTAAGCAAAATACATTCATTGGTGAGCTCCACCTCCGACGAGTTACATGCAACCCGGTGTATGGTCCGGTCCTGTGGGCATCTAATACAACAGCTGTTTCCCAAAGCTCCACACAGCAGTACACGTCAAAACAACATAGTGTTCTGGTTGGCTCAATACGATGCAGCATTGTGAATCCACACAGATTAGTATTATGTCATGTGTTCAATGCCCCAGTTGGGTCTGTGGGCAATCAATACAGCCATGTTGGAGCTCCACACTGAAGATCGTACATTTCTTTTCATGTATAAGCCAGTTCTGGTGGCACTATTCCAATCAGCCGTTGGCCTCCCACACGAACTCAGTAACTTTGGTCAGTTTCTGGGGGTATAGTTGGGGTGTCGGGGTGGGCCATTCATGCAGCCCATTGTGAGTCCATCACAGTGGACAGAGTACATGTCATTCCGATTTTCAGCAAGTCGGGTTCCCCATTAACTGTCAACCTGTTAACTATCTAATTGTCCTGGGAGAGTTGTTCCGATCAAGTGAAACCCTCTGACCGTTGTGATCATGAACAGGACTTCCAATCCTGCCATGTGTGTCTACAAGGAATATTTTTTCGATCATTTGAACAGGACTTTTCGCAAATACTGGATTGACCAATCAAAACCTTTGTTCATGTTTGACCTTGAATAATTGTTGATGCAGCTGTCCACCCATGTAGATGTAAAATTCGTTGATCACAATCCCCTGAGACCAAAGAATGTAGCTTTGTACAGCAGGGTCTGTTCTTGTTTTGGGTTTGTTTTTTGTGTTGTTCACGGGTGTTCTGAAGAAATGGCCCCTTCCAGTTTTTTGGGCAGATCTTATGCATATAGTTAGCATCGCTCTCAAAAATCCTGGCCTCTGTTCTAAGTTGATGTCCCGATGATCAGGCGCTCACCGGATGGATAAAGAAAGTTGTTTTTTTGAGTAAAATCATTGCACACATATAACTCTCAACTTTCCCTTTTTGTGTTTTTGGACAGTATAGGATTTTCATATACCTTTGCCTTTTTCTATACAGGGCGTGTCCAACGAGGAGATTCAGCCTGCGTCACGCAAAAGAGTTTATTAATCAACAGTAATTTTAGGGATGAAACTTTTGTCAACATGCAGGATTCTTCACTGCCAAATTGTGTTTCATCTGGCGATTTTTTTTTTTGCTTTTTTTTTCTTTTTTTAAAGTTTTTTTTATCACTTTTCTTCTTCTTCAGCCGTTTCCAGTATCTGGTAGTCATGTGACTCGTTTTAAACCCGTGTTGGGATAAGAATCAACACTATAATCGAGAGTATGTCCGTTTCACTTTTCCACTCATTTTGTGCAGATATTTGTGGGAAGATTGTGGTTGTTGGAACTAAAAATCGATTACAAGAAATGGTTTGACAGAAGGACTAGTAAAACCGACATACAGCAAGGTGAGACAGAGTTTACTTGTAGCACGCAAAGGAAAAGGGTCATTTACTATCACAGAATGTTCCATAAGGAGGGGGCAACTATTTTGTATAGAAAGAACGTCCCTGGTGTCTCCGAAGTGGACTTTCTTAACTGACATGTTGACTGTGTTTGCCTAATCAAAGGAATAAACTTAACCCAACTGTTTCACTTTTTTTTTTTCACCCGTTTCGGTCTTCCACATCTTTCCTCAGTCAAACCATCAACCCCATTGCCATTCCCTTCAATCAAAACCACACTCATTCCCTTGCAACAGTTCGCATCAGCCCGTCTTTGTCAGTGGCCTAGCAATCTCACTATTCTAGGTCACCAGGAAGCAACACCCACCAGAGGCAAAACACTGTGTATGACCCCGATTGTCGCTGAAGTGATTTGTTCATGGGGGATTTGTTTTTTTTTTTTGAAATTTAAAATAATATTTCTGTTGAGCCATAATGTTTTTACCTCACCAAAGTTCTTCCGTTTGCAGTCCGTTGAACCTTGGTCGCCTTGGACAATTATCTCAGTTTCTTACTGAATTCCCTCTCTCCACTCTAGAGGTCATTCACTGTAATGATAGGGCTCTCTACAGACACTTCCATGCTCTTTAGAATACACGCCCTTCAAGCATACCCCCCCCCTGCCCCTCCCCACACACATTCCACACAATCACACACACAGACACTCCCACCACAGTATAGAACAGTTAACAGACAAATAGAGCAACACGACGCATACTGACGATATCCATACACACACACACCACACACACAATACACAACACACATGCATGTAATATGCACATACTCACCAACAATCATGGCTCGTATGGGCACATTTTTTTTCCCTTGTTTTCCTGGGGGGTTTCTGAGCCTTTGCCTTTACACATAAAGCACGTACACAGGGCCAGCCTTTTGTTACTCACCACAAACCTGCATTCACATCTCCTCATGGACATGGAGGCTAAAATTTCATACCTAGAACTTTGGTTATAAATACCACAGCGTTAACTCTGTGACCTGAATCATCCACACCAGTGGCAGTGTGTGGTCAGTGTCATAGAACTGCTGACTGGTAAGGGTAAGGGTCTCAAATCCCACCAAGAATGTTTCTACCTTTTGGAATATATTCATGTTCTTCCCAAACCTGTTTCTGCTCTTCATATGCTCACTATGTCACCAGGCTCAATTTGAAGACCGTGCCCATACAGGCTCTCGTCAACTTCTTAAACAGACATCATTAAGAACCCTTATTCAAATGTCCTTGACCAACACTGCTGGTATCTTGATTTCTACTTTTATTCAAATGTCCCCTGACCAACATTGCCGGTATATCTTTGATTTCTCCCTTATTCCAAATGCCCTGACTTCCAACACTGCTGGTTTCTTGATTTTTTTTCCGCTGTGACTGTTGATTGCCAGAATACACTGTGAAAGGAAGGCAACAGGTACAGGATGTCAGCAAACATCCAGTCAAACCAGACACTCGGCGTCAATCATCATTGGTCTCGTTTCCTCGCTGATCAGAGGTAAACCGTGATATGTATCTCCAGTTGCCCAGCGATTCAGAGTTGCTTCATGAGTTCATCCTAAACTGGTTTTCACTTTCCGACCTTGATTCTGTCACTCCCCATCTGTGGAACACCTGCCGACCTGGCTCTAACTCAGTTTCCTGTGACCACAGCCCAGCTGACCATCTTTGGCCCACTGCTGACCTACTTCTGGGTTATTATTAACAAAACAGCATCATGCCGTCCCAACCTTCCCAATCTTGCCTGTTGACCTACTTTTAGTTCTGTTGTATTATAGCCTGTCTGACCTTATTCCATTGCTGACCTGTCCCCCTGATTCTGGTTCTTATTACTGTTTGTTTGCTTGTCTGTCGAGACGATGAAGAACCATCTAGTCATCCTTGGGATCGGGGGAGTGGGGCTCGATGGCTGGTTCATGGCTTGGTCAGCGACGATCTGCGCTCGGAAAGACCTATCACAGTAAAGTACAGGAGATGTTGCGTCGTTTTTGTGAGCATCTGGTTTTGACTACTGTGGTTCCTTCCTGGAATCGTTTTTGTCTATTATCTTACAGCTTAGCGTGGAACCCCCCCATTTTTCCCCCCCAAGAAAAAAGAATTAGAAGACAAAAGAACCGTGAAGGGAGAAGAAAAGTTTTCTCAGCACAGAATTTTCCCAGATGGTAAATGTTTACTGTGTTCAAAAAAGCAAACAAACAAACCAAAACACCTCTAACCTCCCCACTGAAACCGGTCAGACAACTCTGAAAGATGGAAAAGCGGTTGTTGTCACTGTGTGGCTTTTTTTCCCTTTTTGGAAGTTATTTTCTACCTGTTTTGATACAATTACAGTTCCCTACCCATAGAAATTTTTTCAATCGCAAAACTGTTGTGTCCTCTTACCCCTCTGCTCATATCATCAGTGGGACACGCTGCTGGATCAGATATAGTGTGTACTTCTACCCTCCTGGTGGCCCTCACGAAACTCTGCAAACCCAGAGCTGTGAAGCAAATTTCTTACCAGTCAATAACAAACCGAAGCTGAAAGTCTGAAATTTTTAAGCATGGAACAAATTCCGAATTTTCATATTTACATTGCATTTATTATATAATCATTCAGATGGCTTTTAACTGTTAGCATAACCTTTTTTTTGTTTTATGGAATGGATCAGTGTGGTTAGAGCTGATTTTATTAATCTCAGTCCCCTTTCCCTCTGTCTGTCCTAAATCTTTATCTTCTATCTCGACATTGATTGTAAGATACAGTGCAGAAAGATAGAGACAGATAACTTGACTGCTCAGCAGAGACAATGTTAAACAGCAGGTGCCATCCGTGCTTGTTGAGTTCCCATACAGTGGTGTTTGTGTGTGTGGGTTCCGTGGTGCTCAACTCGGGGCAAGTTGACTTTTTTTTACAATAAAACAGCAAGTTTCGAACCATTCCTAATTTTCTCATGGTTGTGCAATATTTTCCATAAAGTATGCGCAATACAACATTTGGAATGGTGTGTGTTCAAAAAAAAAAATGTTTTTTTTAAAATTTGAATGTGTTAATTTCAAGCACATGGGGACAGCAAAAAAGTTTAGAAATCAGTTTCTTCATTCTGAGCAGACATCTTACATCAGCCGCTTAGAATGGCCCATTCCTTCAACATTGTGCCTTGACCCATTCATTGTCATATCAAATCCGTTTTGGGAAGAGGCCACCCTGCCTATTTCAAAATACCTGCACAACCCGCCAACACCTCAAAGAGTGGAGCGCAGTACTGTGGGTTTCGAAGTGTAGGGTCCCCCCACCTACAGAATTCATCCCTAATACCACCACTTTACAGAGATACAGCCCCAATATAGTTTTGCCCTACCCAGCAGGATTTTTTCAGGTGAAATCTTTTCCTTGAAGAAATCACTTGAGATCCTGAGTCACAATCAGTTGTAACGAAGATCTGTTTTCCACCAATGCCCACTGCTTTTGAATTATTTGTCTTCAGCTCCTGAGCTACCTTTTAAAAATTCAACTCTTTCCTCTCATTTCCTTGTCTCTCATTTTCCGAAATGCTAAAAACCACAAGAATAATCCCACCAAGTAAGAAAAATAAACCACTGTCTTAAAACAGAGGAATGAATTTGAAAAATAATACTTTTTTTTAAAATATTTTTATTAGCAAATAATGAAGTACTATGATGTGTTTGTGTGATACTGAATAACAAAGAAGTTTTGTAATTGATATGAGCCACATGAAAATTTGATAAAATAGACCATGATATTTTTAGTACCTCAACTACTTTTTTCTATTTTGTATTATACATACACATGTCAAAGAACAGAACAATGGTAAATTGTGTTTGTAATGATGACACGCACAATGGCCAAATTCATGAAGACATTACATAGTTAATTAATCATCATGCATAATTTGCTACAATTTTTTTTACTCTTGTTCACACAAATGCATACTACTAATTACTACGGACCATAATCTAAATATGACTTGCGAGACTCACCGAAGACCCGTGTGAGTTCCCTGAAATAAGGCGTAGCTGAAAAAGGAAAATCATTTTATAGATGAAAAAGACATTTACTGATTAAATAAGAGAAGAAATATCAACTGTTGGAAAAAAGAAACCTTTCAAATCATTCTTTTAAGCTTCTTCCCGATCAGTTTGCTTCTCTTACCTATTTCAACTACACAGCCTTTGTTACCGTCCGTAGTCTAAAGACATACGGATCAGAAACACAAAGACTAGTTTAAACATTTTGCATGTTTAACAGGTGCAATTCATTAGCATGCTATGTTTTTTTTGTGCTCATGCACACACACACACACATGCACTACACCCAACACACACACACTTACCGCATCACTAAAGCTCTTACAGGGAAGAAAAACCCAAAACCCAAAATACACCAAGCATGCATTTTTACATTACAAACTCTTCAAATTACATTCACTAGTAATGCAAGAAATGGACTTTCAATCAAGTTTTATAATTTTTTTTTTCCCTGTAGAGTTCATAGACAACCACAGAAAGTAAGTTAACGTTTTTGGGAACATTTTTGCTAGTCTATTGCCTCAAAATTAAGTTTTGGAACAGAAATGAATGTTTACATAGGGTAAACCATAAGGTGCCACAAAATAACAAAATTTTATACCTTATGGTACAATACATTTTCCCGGGAAATTATACCATATTGTTCAATCACAAGATTTGCTATGGGGTTTAAAAAAAAAAAAAAAGAGAGAGAAAATATTGAAAATCCTACAAATATGTCATTTGCATTAGAACTCCAACAGGTCAGAAATTATTTATACAAGTTATTGAACAGAAAAAACACCATAATACAACTACAGAAGCCACCTCATCTCCATATTGACCTTTCCAGGTTTTCAGAGGAAGGAAAAATACACAGAGTGACAGCAAATCAAGGAACTGCCCATGGTCTTCGTGAGATTGGAATATTGAGTTATTGTTTATCATTTTGTGTACTGTTCTTACGACAACACAAAACCCATAACATATCCAATGTTAACCGATATACATCAGCACCTTAGTCATGCTTTTAGGCATTCATTATTTTAGTGTTAAATTTGCGTTAGTTGAATGTTGTGAGACATTTTCCCCAACACCGTCCATGCCAAATAAGGCACAGCAACAAAACCAAGTAACGGATGAATTCGATACCAAGGGTGCCTAGAGAGAAGAGAGAGTGGTGTGTGTGGTGTGTTGTGGTGTGTTTTGTGGTGTGTGTGAATACAACATTGGAAAGGATTATACACTGCTAACATCAAAGACAGTGTTTTTATAATGTGGAAACAACAACATAACAATAAACAAAAATATATTTGAAATAATTAAGGACACACATAAAGGGGGTGCAGAAATGGTCGGAAATAGAGTGCATGACAAAAAAAAAGAATAACTGAAAGGGATGGAATGAGTCACAACAAAGTAAAAAAAAAACAAACCAACAAACAAACAAAAAACTACCTCAGGTATTGCGTCATGCTTTGGGGGGTCGCCAACGATGAGCGCAGATTCTACCATGACAGTTGGCAAGGAAGAAAAAGATCGGTAATAAGTGCGTTGTTTTAAATAATTGCTTATTTTTGTTCCAAAAACAGATTAAAAAAAGGTTCAAATACCAAGACCCTAATGGGTTGCAGGGAGCACATTGAACTGTCAGTGAAGCCTGTCCTCCAGCATGGCTATGAAAGAAACATGGTGGCCCCATCCATGTGTTTGCCTCCATTGGTACCCACTGACATGCAGGCTACGGAAAAACAGGGTTCATCCAAAACCCGCTTAAATCTGACCCCCGGGACACGATGGGTTTTTTGTCACTTATGACCAGATGTCAGAATCGGCTCAGTTGGGTAGAAGTGCCCGGACCTCCGTTAATCCAACGGATTGGGGGCGGGTTTGAATCTCTGCCCGGCTTTGTTTTTCGGTAACAGGGGGATATTTCTTCGTCGGAGTTAACCAACACGTGGTTTGGAATCGCATTTTTTGTTTCCTTACAGTTTTTCGAATGAGACTATAAACCCGAGGTGCCATTGTTGTGAACGCTCTCGCCATAACATCTCTTGCACACACGTTAAAAATCCCATTCAACAAACTTTCGGAAAGAAAGAGAAGGCCAGTTTGGCCCGGGGGTATGGATGACAACGTTACACATTAGCCTGCACTTTTCCATTCTTTCGAAGATGGGATGGGTATGGCTGCCCTTAATGGCGGGATTAACAAAACGGTCAACACAACAACACTCTGCCTCACTTTGGTTGAGCATGGTGGGATGATAATTGCCTGTCCGATACAGAGAGTGGTCCCCGCGAGGAGTAATCAGCCTACGTATGCAGAAGAAGAAGAACTCCAGGACCATCTTGCCCCTACGGCCAAACACTCTAAACATTCCAACAACAAGCTCCTGGAATTTCACACAGTCATTACTCTGCATGATGGTCTGGTAACTCTCCTTGTGGCAAGTGGGGGCTCATGACAATTGAACACAACCCTTTTCCCCCCCACTTTTTTTTGCCTGTGTAATTCTATAATTTGCCTTATCCAAAAGTGGACCCTAGTTATGTCTACAATTCCTTCCAGAAGCACTTTTCCTAATGCCACGACCTTCTTTTCAAGTATTGTAAGCAATAAGGTAACACAGGATCTCGGTTCATACCCTCATACTTATGAGTCACAAGAGAAACTCTAAACAAAAAAAACAACCAAACAAAACAAGAAAACAAAACAAACAAATAAAAAAACATTAACAAGGGTTTTATACAAGCACAGCAACAATAACATCCTCTTGCAAACAGAAAACCAAAGAAGAAACAAAGAGCATCTTAAAAAACAAATTGCAGAATACGGTTAAAAAAAACAACTTGACATTGAGAAAGACTTGAATTGACAGAGAAATGAAAAAGAGATGCTATGATGGACAGCGTAGAGAGCTACCAGCACAGGATACAGTATACCCCAAATAGAGTGCACACAACTTAAAAGAGAAAATGTGCACATTTTTTTATAAACGATAACCAGAACGGAAAGACGACAGCGGCAGCTTATGTGGAAACAGATATAAGGGTAAAAAAAATAAAGAAAAAGAAAATGAAAAAATGCCAAATCCGTGTTTGATAGCTTGTCAAGAATAAGGATCAACTCAAAGACTGTTTTTTCAGACAACAAAAAAAAAGTTAGGTCATAACGAGGCTCCAAAAGAGAAAACGAATGGCTTTTGTCAAGGTCAGTCAAGGTATCAAAACTGGACAAACATGCGACAGTGTTCCTGTGTGTCCGCTTGATCCCAATTCTTGGTGCGATTTTAAAAGACTCTTTCAAAAGCAGCATTCACTTTTTTGTAAAATACATGATTAGGGTATATTCAAGCACAGTGTTGAGATTACTGGATGGTTTCTGAAGACACCAACACTACAATGTGTTTTTTGGGTTCAGTTAGTGTGTGTGTGTAGGTGTTGTATGTGTGTGTGTGTGTGTGGTTTGTGTGTGTTGTGTGTGTGGGTGTGTGTGTGGGTGTGTGTTTATACCTCTGTGTGTGTAGTGTGTTGTTGTGTGTGTGGAGAGAGAGAGAGGAGAGAGAGGGAGGAGAGAGAGTGTGTGTCGTATTGTGTGTACATGTCAGGAGAAAGAGAAGAGACAGAGAGAGAGAGGAGAGAGAGAGGAGAGGCAGACAGACAGAGATTATGATTGCCGCTCTGTGTCACTGTGCCGCACTGTGCCCCAATATTTGCTGTTCAGGGGCCAACAGGCTGAGCCCGTCAATTTCCTTTCTTTCTTTTTTTTTTTTTTTTAAACATGCGCGCTGGTGACCTAACATCATTGTGGAGTGTACCCAGCTTTTAAGGGAAGAAGAAGTATAGGAGGACAACACAATGCAACACTCCTGCAGTCTGTCGTGTCTGGTTTTGCAAATCCGTTCATGTCACATAGAACAAACACTCAATACTCCTGCAGAGTCACTCATGGCGGCTTATTCATTTCACATAGGAACAACACAATTTCCATACTCCTGCAGTCTGTCTGTCTCGCAATGGAACTGTGTAATTATTCATCCATTTCATATAGGCACACACACAATATCAATACCGTCCTGCCAGTCTGTCTATCTATCTCAATGACACTAGGCTACTTATTCATTTTCCACATAAGGAAAAACACAAAGCTTCAGAATACTCCTAGCAAGTCCTGACCGTGTCGTAAGAGGAACTGGCTTATTTCATATTATCAGTATAGGCACTATAACACAATGGTCATAGGCTCTTTGCAGTCCCTGTCTGTACGTTAAGAGAACTGGTTACTTTACCGTTTCATATAGGCAACAAACCCAGTTTCCAACTACTCCTTCTAGTCCTGTCCTGTCTGAGAAACACACTAATTCAACCCTACTCCCTGCCATTCTGTCTGTCCTTAAGAGAAACTTGTTCTTATTTCATTTCGTATAAGAACATAATACAAATTTCAATATTTCCCCCTGCGTCCTCCCTGTCCTGTTGGCTAGTCTTAATGGAAGACCGGCTTTATTACATAAGTCATATGGGAAACAAACACAAGGATTTCCCAAAGTACGGGCCTGCATTCTGTCCTGTCCTTAAGAGCAGTGGAATGGCTTATTCATGGGTTCCTATCGGCACAATATACTTGGGGGGCATACTACCCTGCAGTCCTGGTCTGTGTCTTAAAAGTTAAAACGGATCTTGGCGTTAATTTATTTTCAATGCACCAAGCATGTGCCAAAAGAGAAAGAAAACTGGCAATAGTTGGTTTTTTTCCACATCAAAGCTCATCACACAGGCAAAGAGGTTATCGAACCAAAACCACCCAACCATTGGACCCCACGCTCCCGTGCCCGGGTTCGAATATTCGGCACAACCTCCACGCTGTTTCATCTGATGACGCTGTCTGGGTGTGTGGTAGGAGTACTCAGTGAAGATTTCCGGCATCCTGTTTCTTTGGGGTGGCGACCTCTTCCAACACATCAAACCTGCAAACGACTATCATACCAATCACAGAGATTGTCAGTGTCTGCGCTTGTCAAAAAGATTGTATTTTAACCTCTTGCTTGCGTATTATTTTTCTTTCATTCCCAGATATTGTCCAAATAAACACAGGGGACCATCAGCGCATTCTTCTTTCTCTTCTGTCCCTTCTTCCTTGCCTACTCCAAAATTCACTGGTAAAGATTTTTCGCCTAGGCTTAAGGGCTGTGTTCAAGACCCAATTGAACATAGGCCTAGAACACACCAAGGCACATCATCAAATTCTTGTTTTATGTTTGCATAGTTATGCGGGGATGGTCCCTTCAGTCGCCATGACACGCTCTAGCATAACACCATCAGCCTCCAAAATCCCCCGAAGTCGGAGTGTGGCTGTCCCACGTAGGCAGGGTAATCAAAACAAAAACGTCACACCAACATATGTTCTCATCCCCGCTGATGCAAAGTTGTACTGTAGTGTTCACAACGTGCTTTCTGCTGTTCGGATGATCCCCTGGTCAAGTCTTTTAGCCCGGGTACGCCAACAACAACAAACAATTGGTAAGATTTTCCAGCATATGCACCTGTTTTTTAAACCTTTAAGAACATCCCCATTTAGAGCCTTCAGGGCTATATGTCTAAACACAACCGTGTTCCTGTAGTTTCATTTTCGTACTTATACGTCCCACAGGCCAGTGATACAGCTATTCTTTTACCAAAAAGGTGAGACTGGAAAGACTCATGCGTTCACATACACACCTGTGCTTTAAACTCTTTTCGCAGAAGGATTATTTGTCCAAGCATGGATTACCAGCACCGTCAGATGCGTTGAAACCTAAATAACATTATTTCAATCACCATGCATAAAGTGAAACTCCACATCCATCAAGCTAAATAACCTATCCCACATCCTGCCCCCCCAACGTCCCTTTCAGAACCCTATCCAAATCAACCGGCGAAGTCATCATCTCATTAAATCTGAAACTGTCACCTCAGTGCCTGAATTTTTCAAACTACAATCATACCTGCCCCCATCTACATCTATCCTTAACAAATCCATGGACTCATGACCTGAATGCGTTATGACTTCCAGATACACTCCCCCACCTCAAACCTTTCTATCGAAGGTTCAATGGCCCTCCCCCACTCCCACTCAACACTGACGGCCCTCCCCTACCAGCCTTCCCTCCCCTGCATTGCCATTGCCGGCCTACATCCCTTGCCCCCCTCCTCTCGACCTAGGCAGGGGCACCTCCCACTCATCCTATACATCCCCCAACCCTCCCATCCCACTAACCCCCCTCCTGAGAGGTGTTTACTCTCTCACTCAGTTAGTCTTCACCACACACCCCCCCACCCACACCTGATTCTCACGACCTCAGCCCACCAGTCCATGCCGGTCATGAGCCCTTCTTAAATGTCTCTCGATGGGCCAATTACCCGGCTGGGCCAGTCCTCCCAATCACTTGCTTTTTTTCAGAAATAGATAAACCGCAAAAAGCCCATTCCACACCCCACAACACAACACCCCCACAAAAAAATCTCCAAGAACACATTCACGCCCCCCCCCTCTGTGTACCACCGTTATATGGTGCATGCTGTGTTATTTGCCCTGTTTCCTACAAACATCACACCACGCACACGCATGGACCCATGGGCGCCCCCCTCCTACTTGTATAGCTAATCTTCTGCGCTATACATAAAGGACAAGCATCTAGACGCTTGGTGTGTCCCCTCCACGCTTGTGCCCTGTTGATCTGCGGACAAGGCAAGGAACACAGACCTTCATCCTCCAATATTTGCCTTGTAAGGGACCGAAATCTGCAACCTTTTTCGCAGCTGAACTTCGCAGTACAGCAGTTTATCGCCATGCCTGCTTGACTTTTATTAGCAACGTCCGCCGCAATGAAAAACTTCACGGATTTGGTTTTCTCTGACTGGTTACCAAAACCATCCAACAATTGCTCAAAGATTTTCTTGATCTCTAGTTTAGGCGTTATCAAAACTGTCCTGCCCATGTGTAAGGGTGCTACAGCCCCCAGCGTCATCTTGTGTTAGGCAAATAAGTTGTTCCTCTCTGTCTTGGCCAAGCAGTGCAGTGACGTTCGCCTCCTGGAGGGGTTGCCTCTTCGCTGACTTGATACTGATCACTCCCCCTTCTGTGGTCTGGGCTGCCGTGCTGGGATCCTCAGAGCTCCAGGACAAACCAGGCCTGTGAACGGGAGATGCATTGAAGGCTTGGGTCATAACAGCCTGTAACATAGGACTATCTGATTCTTGAGGGATTAGGCAAAAAAAAACCTCTCAATGACCCCCTCTCCTCACTTCCTCCTTCTTTTCGTTCCCTTTCTGTGTACGGCAGGTTGATTATTCCATGGACACTGCACCTGTCTTTAGACAGGTAAGTGAACTTTTTGTGTAGTTAATGACCGTTTTTTTTTATGCCATTAAGGCAGCCATACATCCATCTTCAGTGAAGGTGCCATGCTATGTGGTACGTGTCTCCATACCCAACGGCCAAACTGGCTTCTCTTCCGAAAAATTGGTGATAGGATTTTACACGTGTGCAAGATGTTGTGTGTGCGTTCACACACGCAACCTTGGTTTTATAGTCTCAAATCATTCGAAGGACTTTATGGGGGAATGGAGTCAGAACCAATGTTAACTCTGAGGGAAACCATCCCCCCCTGCACCGAAATTTTTTAACCCGCAACCCCAGGACCACGAGTCCGCGCTTTACCCCCGGCGCTCTATCCCACTGAGCTATTCCGAATCCACCCCTGGGCGCCCTCACTTCCCAATACCTGTTGTTGTTTACCTGACTGAGGACACAACCATCCTACTTCACTGCAAAGATCTGCTACCTGTTGAATGTTACATACAGTATACACTCTTGCTGGTTGCCAACTGTCTTGATGGTTTTTTTTTTTTTTGGAGGGGGGGCGGGCGAGAGGGGGAGGGGGGCAGTGTTTTGGTATGTGTTTGTTCCACAAAGGATCCCTCCATGGTCAAACTACCCCACACCCAAAGCTTTCTTCACCATTATGCACCATGGGAACAGTGGATAATGTAGAACACACATGTAGACTCTAGAAAGGCACCCAAAAGAGCCCCAGGGGAGACCTCCACCATGACTGTTTCAGTTCCTGGATCCTTGGATCCGGATCCGCTCCATGGATCTGCACCACACAACTTCATGAGTCTGTCGTGACCCCCCACATTTCAGTTTTCCATCCCCATGTTTTGTAAAAATGGTTTTTTTGTTGAGTACAAATTTAGATTTAAAGAAAGGGGTTAGTTTACCGCCAAGGACACAGACAACCAAAGTACAGGACAAAACATAATGGCATTTCAACCTCTTGGGTCTTTTCTTTCAGGCAAAAAAAAACAAAATAACCTTTAGGACAATGGAAAACGAAGAATAGGAACCTACTTATCTTTTTTTCATATTCAACGCAAAATCAAAATGGCACTGTGGATTGCTATTACTACTTTTTGAATAATGGTAAGTTATTTGTAATGATGATAGTAACTGTACTGACAGAAGGGTTAGAAAGGAGAGAGGTCAGAGAGGTCACAGGACAGTTTTTAAAAAACACATGGTTTATGGTAGCAACATTATAACAGAGGAGATATGATGATGAAATATGATGATAATCATGATGATATGATAATAATAATAATAATAATGCTAACAACAATAACAATAATGAAAACCAACACAAGACCATAGTAATAATATTGTAGTAATAATGATAATAATCATACAACACATAATAATTGACCATATTCTGCATAATCCTGCTGAGCAAGCATTTTCTCTTTACGTTCCACTGTTGGAGACTGACCCCAACAGACGTTCCAGGGATTTGTTCTTCTTTTCCACCAAGTTGTCTCATGAAACTGGTCCTACAAGTATCTTCTTCTTCACAATGTTGCTGACGACCGAAGATCCGCCAACAACAGAGGTAGGGGAACACCTAACCCTTTGCCGGGGATACATATCTTAAAAAAAAAAAAAATGGCAGGGGGGTACAACAGTTGTGCTGTGGTCAGGGCAGACACATCATGGCAGTCAAGAAAAACACTGGCTTTCCCTAATCTGCAGGTGAGAGATGTACACACACCCACACACAACACCACACACACACACACACACACACACACACACAAACACACACCCCCCACACACACTCACACACCCACACACACACACACACACACACACACACCACACACGCACACACACACACACACCACACACCACACACACACACACACCACACACACACACACACCTTACACACACACACAAACACACACACCACACAACACACACACACACACACACACACCACTCACTCACTCAATCACTCACACAACACACACTCACTCACTCATTCATACCACACACGCACGCGCGCGCTGCGCAACACACACACAACATACACAAACCCACACAC
This sequence comes from Conus betulinus, assembly GCA_016801955.1. Classification (NCBI taxonomy): domain Eukaryota; kingdom Metazoa; phylum Mollusca; class Gastropoda; order Neogastropoda; family Conidae; genus Conus; species Conus betulinus. Next base: position 18,360 of record JADBJO010005572.1, read on the forward strand.
ACACAACACACACACACACAACACTACACACACACACACAAACACACACACACACACACACACCACCACAGCCGACACAAAAGAAGTCAGAGAATGGGTGTCATTGTTTCTGTTTGCAAAGCTATCAGATCAGTTGTGTTGGTTTGGACAAAGTGTGTGTGTGTGTGTGTGGGTGTTGTGTGTGTGTGTGTGTGTGTGTGTTGGTGTGGTGTGTGTGTGTCTGTGTGTGTGTGTCTGTGTGTGTGTGTGTGTGTGCCGTGTGGTATTCTTCTGCTTGTTGCGGTTTGTGTTTGTATAGTGTGGGTGTATATGTATGTGTATGTTGTGTGTGTCATGTTGTGTGTGTTGTTGTGTGTGCATGTGCGTGTGTGTGTGTGTGTGTGTGTGTGGTATGTGTGTGTGTGTGTGGTGTGTGTGTGTGTGTGTGTGTGTGTGTGTGTGCGTGTGGTGTATTGTGTGTGCTGGATCAAGTATGCTTTTTTTTTTCACAGCAAGAAATTGCAGTGTGGAAACTCATACAGAATGTACACATAGATTGGGATCATCAAGTTAGCATGTCTATCATGAGAAAAATTGTGAAAGGAAAAAAAGTAGTACGTTTCAAATACTTCAGGATAACAAACCCCCAACACGTTTTTTCACACATAAAAACTCCACACACCACCAAACGTAAAGATTTACCTTAAGATTTTCCATGCGCAAAAAGGTTTTTTTTTTCCTTTTTGTTTCCTTTTTTTTTTTTTGCTGTTCCAACGTCTGCGCGCCACCTTCAGTAGCATGCCCTCACAGAGTGGCAATGAACTAAAACCGCTCACTCTTCCGACAGCCCGTCTCCACAGCCACAGCCCGGTTCAGCCCCCTCTGCAGCCACAGCAACCGGCAATCCACAGGGAGCAGTCAATGGTCAAGGTCGTGGTCCGCAAGAGGGGCCACCCACCTACCTACACTGACTACACTGCTGCGACCAGATGAGTCACTTTCGGTGGTGTTCAGGGTGGTTTGCCTGTTGCTGATCCGAACATACGCAGGACACCACCTACTAAGCCCCCTAAAACGTCCGACAACAATCAAATTTGCTTAGTCGTGGAGCCGGCTTGAGTGAGCTCCCACCACTCTCCCTCCAGAGGGCGCCCGCCACTCTGTCCACCAACAACAGCCCCCCCCATGGACTCGCGCCGATACGCCGGTGACAGGACCCCAACAGAACCAAACCATGGCCACAGATATTTGACAGAGGACATCGAATTGAGGTCACCATGGAGCAGGGCATGAAGGGCCCACAGATTTGAGACTTTCATTTTTTTTTTTTATGCTGATCGATGAGTCATCGATGAGAATGAGATGAATTAAGATGATGCATGGATTTCCATTTCAGTCCTGAGACTACATGACAGGGGCTGTACTCTACGTTTCCTTCCTTTCATATATATTCCTGGCATCAACCATGCCCCGAGAGATATAGGCACCTGCAGTGTTGGTCCGGAAATTTGAGCAACACTCTCAGAAACGGCATCCATTAAGTGGATGAAACTCGACTGTGTGGTCCCCAGTCTTCCCAACTGAGTCCGCAGCAAACTCACTCTGGGTAGGAGCCAGTCAGGGGGCAGAAAAACCCATCACTGGACTCTGATGGGATTCGCG